>PVIH01006051.1:0-67052 GCA_004025045.1 Sigmodon hispidus
GGAAAGGGTTCTGGATAGAGCAGCAGGCACAAAGACCCTGAGGAAAGGGTTCTGGATAGAGCAGCAGGCACAAAGACCCTGAGGAAAGGGTTCTGGATAGAGCAGCAGGCACAAAGACCCTGAGGAAAGGGTTCTGGATAGAGCAGCAGGCACAAAGACCCTGTGGTGAGGGAGGCACTAGATGTACTAGAAGAATATCCAAGGAGAGATGTGTGATTTGGAACAGTAAGATGAGTGGGGAAGGCAAAACTAGGAAAAGGCAAGGTCATAATGAGAGTCAAGAGTCATGCCGAGTAGGAGAGGGGTTTGTAAATCAAGGTGCTGAATTCTGTTCATTGCCTTAGCTCAGATTCCCCTCATCTCCCTCTAGGAGTTTTCTGTTGGTGTTTGAAAGCCATCTCTAATATACTGAGCTGATTTCAGTGTCACTGTGTATCCTGTCTTTGAAAATAACTCATACTATACTGTCTGTTTTGTAGCGGTTGGACTTTTCAGGAATTGAGCCTGATGTAAAACCATTTGAAGAAAAGTGTAACAAGCGTTTCCTGGTGAATTGCCATGATTTAACTTTCAATATTGTTGGTCACATTGGAGACAATGCAAAAGGACCACCAACAAATGTATGTATGACCTTTCTTTCTACTGCCTTGTGTCCAGCATAGTAAATACTTTTCTTTTTTTATGGCTAAGGACTAATTGGGAGGATGAAAATTCCAGTGTTACATATTATGATAAATTTGACATGAAGAATTTCATCTTTCTTTTTGGCCAAAATACAAATGTGTAGATTTCTGAAAATCTTACTTACTTAGAGTAGCAGATGAAGAAGGTGCTTCCTTTTCAGGAGTAGTATGTCTCCAGAACCTGGAAAACAAATATCCCTCACACTGGATTTGATTAAGGAATAGGAACTCTTTTGGAAAATTGGTTTATACCAATAAATTAGTATCTGTAAGCCCTGGTGAGACACAGATGCTATGAAGCCTGCGAGGCTCACTTACTGCTCTATAGAGTGGAATTCACCTTGGGTCTATAGAAAAATTAGGTATCATAAATTGAGGTGGTCAAAAACACTTGCCCCCATAAATGTCAAATCTTCAAAGATACTCTACTTGTGTTCATCTTTGTGTGTCTAGTTTCATAAATATCAAGTAAGGACTGATTCTTTCACAAAGTAGCTAAAATATACCAGAGCACTTTCCTGCCTATACAGGGTTAATCTTTATGCCATCTGGCATGAAATTTCTCTTTGTGACCAGCTTTCAAATGCCATCTGTAGGGAGGAATCATGTCTTCCAAATCTGCTGATGGAGCAGAACATTTTTTGAGTAATCTACTCTTCACTGATTATTAGCTCTAGTACATTGCAGTATACCAGACAGGACTTTTTAAAAATGATCTATGAGGGTATCTTGTTTTAGGAATAAATGTATAGAGATTTAAATTTTATTCATGGATCAATTGTTCTTTAGATGAAACTTTTAAATTCTACTCATTTTTTAAAAAACTTATGACTTGTAAAATTTTGGGAATTCATAACTTGGGAATTTATACTTAATAAATTAAAATTTGACTAGTTTTTCATTTCTGAATGCTTTCCCTTCTATGCAGAATAACAATAGTGCAATTTTAACTAAATATTGAACTGAGATGTTAACACAATAATTCAAACTTAAAGATAAAACTCATTTTGCGATTTATCTCCCAAAGTCTTATTTTTAAAATGTCAACTGTCTTCATTCCTAGGTTGAGCCCTTTTTTATCAACCTTGCCTTATTTGATGTAAAGAACAATTGTAAAATTTCAGCCGACTTTCATGTAGATCTGAACCCGTCATCTGTCCGTGAAATGCTGTCAGGTACCTCAACCCAACTGGCCAATGATGGGAGCACAAAGAGCTATTCACCAGAGTCTCTCATCCATGGAATTGCCGAGTCACAGTTATGCTTCATAAAGCAGGTAAGTGTTGATTGTTAGCTTTTGCAGTACATTCAGAACAAAAAAGAGAAGCATCTTTGCCTTGCTTCATGGTTTCAAGCATTTTCTTAGGGCATTCCACCTCTTAGAAAATCTGTCTGTAGATGGTCTTCTGCTGACTGAGGTTGGCAGGGGGAAAATGGAAAGCACTGAACATGTTAATAACAGGTTGGCAGAATAGCATCTTTAAGTGGAACCATGCTATGAAATTCAATGGGAATATTTTGTGAAATAAAATGCAAATATAGTGCCAGACACACATATATTAACACATGTATACACACTCATTCACACTTCTAGGTGTGTCAACAGATGCCAAAATAGTTTATTCTCTGAAGAAAACCTGACCCTACATTCTTATGTCCTTTATAAGTAGGTAGTTCTAAGGAAGCATAGCAATTCCTTTTAAATGGTTCTTGAAAAAGCAAAGGGATGAAACTGCAGGGTCTTACATGTAAGGCTCCTCTGTAATGGCTGGTGCCAAGAATTGCCTTTAGAAAGAGCCTTGGTGTTCTGACCTGTGACTAGAATGGAGGTCACAGAGGACTTCTATAATAGGACAAAAATGAGAGTGTGGCACAGAAGCAGAGTGATGAGTAATCTACTCTTCACTGATTATTAGCTCTATTATTAGATGCTCAGATGACAAAGAAAATGATTTGTCCCCAGATAAAATTGTTCTTGTTATCTAGTTGTTATGGAGAAAATGTACATAATCTAAATAATATAAAGGAGAATGTAGAAGTAACTACCCATATGAAACACTCTGTTCATACACCTTTCCAGATGTTTCTGTTGTTTATATAAATTCTGAATGCTTTTATAAAATTTGTATGATATTCATGACATCTTATACCTACTCTATGCATTTATTGTCTTATTTATCTTGTATAGATACTGATGTGTGACATTCATATTAAAGGCTAACATGATTTACTGATTTAGTTAGGATATTCATAATTTTTTGTATCATAATGCTACACTGCACACCTGCATACATACATTTTAACATCTTTCATAAATTATCTCCTCTGGGCTCAGTGTGCTCTCCATGTGAACATAAGTGCCTGAGTTTGAGCCCCAGTACCAATGTAAATATACTAGATGTGATTGCCCTCACCTGTAATCCCAGCACTGGGGAGGTGAAGACAGGCAGATAGATCCCTGGGGCTTGCTGGCCACACAGACCAGCTGAATCTATAAGCTGCTAGTTCAGTAAGCTATCCCCTGCCCCAGCTTCTGAGTAGCTGGGACTACATGTGTAGGCCACTAAACTCAGTCTGAACTCTTTAAAATATCCTTTTTGTGCTAACATTTCAATTGGGGTCTTATGTAATCAAAATAGTCTTATGAAATAACATAAATGTTCTTTTACAGATGAACTTGGGAGTTGGATAAGCTGTTCATCATTACATAGCTACATACATAGCACCTGGTGTCAACACCGGGTTCCTACATGCACATACACATGTAGCATACATGCATGGAAACACACAAATTTTCACATACCACACAATACATATACACAATGAATTAATTTCCTTATGCTTCTGGCCATTATGGGGATCAGACAAGATGTGCCATCCTCAGAAAGCACTCTGTAACAGGCACACCTACCTTGCTCAGTGCAATGTACCTGTTATTGGTAGCACTAATAACAGTAACCTTATATAAAGGAGAGTGAGCACTTGCTTTTATCAATTGACAGATACTCTTAAAGTATAATATTTATTGCTGGCATCAGTGTAGGTAAATGCCAAGATGGCTGGAGTAGGGAATAATAGGTACTCAGCAAATTGTAACAATACTAATGATTAGTTTGACTATTCCAACCTATCCACTTCACATGACATACTGGAAACCTATGGTTGTGCACTCTTCTTTGCCATCTCTGGGCCTCTGTTTCTGAATCCTTTAAGTATGTACATAACTAATACCTTCACTTTTTTAAATGAAGGTGGAATGAGATAAAGCATACCAATAGTCAGGCATAGTTAATGCATAAGTTATTTGGAATGACTTATGCTTAATTGGACACAGTAGTGTACAGCAGCTCTTTGAGAGGCTCAAGACAATGGGATCCCATGAGCCTGGAAACTTCAGGCCAGCTTGGTCAACATGGCAAGATGGGTGGATAGAAGGGAGGGAAATAGGGGCAGTGGGGAGGGGGCTCAGGCAAGAAGGAAGAAATGGATCAAATTTCTTGCTCACACCTTTAATCCCAGCGCTCTGGAGGAGGAGACAGATGGATATCAGAGTTTGAGACCAGCCTAGTTTACAGAGTGAGTACCAGGGCAGCCAAACATACACAGAGAAACCCTGTTTCGCAAAAACAAACAAACAAAAAACAGACAAGAAGAAAGAGGAGGAGGAGGAAGGGCGGGAAGGAAAGAGAAACTGTGAAGGGAAGAAAATGAAAAAAATGAGAATGAAAGAAAAATTGAAAAGGAAACATTTAGAAAAGCTAATAAATGCAAATAGGAAACCAGTGTAGACATGTAAGATCTGAATTGTTGCAGGTGAAGCTTTTTGGAATTTATTAACAGACCACTGCTTCCACCAACCAAAAGCCTTTATCACTTTCTTTGTTCCTTCACGTTTTCTCCTTCCTTTCTCCTTTCCATTTTCCTTCCTTTTCCTTTTTTCTTTCCCTCCATCTACCTTTTCTACACTTCAGGTTTCTAACCCATGAAATGATGGTACTAAGTGTAACAGTGATGTCAAAAACTTCGTCTATGGATTAAATGAAATAATATAGAGTAGGTGTCTGGTTCCCACTAGGGTGGCCCATCAAACTGTATCAAGGTCACAGAATGGAACAAAGGAGGCCATAAAGTAATACATATTTCAAAGCCATTGCTGGAGCCATCAGGTAGGTAGATTATAGCAAAGAATCTGTACAGGGGCCTTAGATGTTGTTTCTTTCATTCTCTCTCTCTCTTTTTTTGTTTCTAACAAAATTTCACAATATTGTCACCACCCTGAAACATGGGACTTGTTACCAGACAATATTTGGTAGACATAATTACAGAATAAACTATCTTATCCCCTTAAAAAATCAGGTCCGGTGCTGAGCATACTGTCTGCAGGGGCAGCTTGGACTGTTAATTCAGCTCACAGCTCAGGCAGCATGTTTCCAGCAATACCAGAAGTCAGCTTCTGTGACTTTCTACAAGTTCTTTGACTTGGTGGGTGAGGGAACATTGCTCATCTCTTGAACTGTTTTCTATTGTGTTTTGTCAAACTCAGAAGCTCCAAGTTGGAACTAATGAGATGATGTGTCTGAAATGCTTTGAAAACTAGAAAGCAATATCTTAACAAACTTGGTAATACACCAGATAGGAAAAAAAACTTGATAAAGGCCCAATGATGGATTATTCAATTCAAATTCATTTGTTTATTTAAGTGAAAGACAAAAACCACTAACAGTATTTAGAGGATTTTTTTTTTTTTAATTTGGAAAGACAAAGGATGGCATGGATTATTCCACACACATTCAAAGAAAATGATGTAACTTTGGTTATATTCACATTCATGTCTTTAAACAGAGTATAAACAGATCAGGCAAGTTCTAGAGACTCTGCTTTCTCCCTTTCCACCACCAGCACCAAAGCTTTTAAACTGCAGAATTTTCCATGATGTGGTTTAGTGTGTGTGTGTGTGTGTGTGTGTGTGTGTGTGTGTGTGTGTGTATACATGAAGGTATGTGTACATATGTTTACAAGCAGGTGTGGAGATCAAAGATAAATGATAGTGTCTTTCTCAATCATTCTCTATTTTTTCTTTTTAAAATAGATTTAAATATTTTGTAATTGTGTGTGTTGATGTGTGCTTATATGGGCAAATGGGTGTGAGTGTTCAAGTAGGCTCCTGGAGCTGGAAATTCAGGCAATTGTGAGCCCTACACCCAACATGGATGCTGAGAACTGAACTCTTGGCCCTTGCAAGAAGATCATCAGCCAATTTCCTACCCCTCTACTGTATTTTCTGAGTCAACATCTCTCAGTCAAACTGGGAGCTCAGTTCCATTCAACTGGTCTGGTTGGCCAGTGAACACCAGGGATCTATCCATCTTCTCTCTAGCACCGCTACAAACCTACTTCTGGCTTTAGGTGACTGTCAAACTCAAGTGCTCCTGCTTATATGGCAAATCCTGTACCACTGGGCTGTGTACGTTTTTATATTGGGCAGGGCAGCCAAGTGCGAGCTTCCTTCTTCAGTGCATTCAGTATGGATTGTGAGTGAACTGCTCAGCGGTTATAGCTAGCTTGGAGACACATATTATCTTTGGCATATAAATATAGTGAAATCGAACAATGTGTATTGTATTCATTAGGTCTAAGATCACACCTTACAAAGCAGCCAAACAGAAGGAGTTTGGCAGCACGTAAGTGGAACTTGTAGTTCAGGGACTGAACATAGGTGAAGAAAGTAAGAAAACAGGACCTGCATTTGGAAGGGTCCATTGGAAGCAGCCAGCTTTACCGTCTGGATATGGTGGTACAGGCCTGGGATACTAGTGCTCCAGCATTCCGGTGGCAGGGACAAGAGGATTGTTTCCAGTTCAAACCTAGCCTGGGCTATATATAGCTAGACCCTGTCTCCAAAAGCCCCCTCCCAATAATAAAAATGTTCTACCTATTCCTAGAATTCTGGATATGATCCCATGTTGAATATCAACATTCTGTACTCTCCACAGTACAAGATATCAGTTGCCAAACAGCCATATGTATGTTGCATAAAAATATCTAACAGAAGTCATCTTTCCCCAGGGAATCTTCTCAGTGACAAATCCACATCCTGAAATTTTTCTAGTTGTGAGAATTGAAAAGGTGCTTCAGGGAAACATCACACACTGTGCAGAACCCTACATCAAAAACTCGGATCCAATAAAGGTATTTAAACACACCATTGGTAAATATTCTTGCTTAATAGGGAACTTGCTCTTTACTAGTATTTTAAATGACATTGTCTGTGTCTTTGACAAGATATTATATTCTCTGAGGACTTTTCAGGTTGTCTGTGATAGAATAGACATTGGATAGGACAGGATAGGATATACCTATGTCCATTCCTGTTTCTGATGCAATGAGACTAGACAATGAACTCTTCATCATTGTATGGGCTTCAAATACCTGCCATTCATTGTGGCCCATTTCATCCTTTATACTTTTTCAGTTTTATTCCTTTCTTGTCCAATGTGTTGACATACAACATGGTGGGGATTTTTCATTGTATTTTTTTTCTGACTGTGCTTAAACGGCTGTTTTTGTCATTATCAAAATCTCTAGATTGTGGCATCTGTTTAGAAACCATTTAATTGAATCCTGTCCTCTCTCATACTATACGAATTCTGAGACCTAGGGAAGAGAAGTGTTTGTGGAACAATTTACTCATAGCACCACAGTTCTTGTGTATTTAGGAACCATCAGTGTATTGTATGTTGCATTTTACTGTATTCAGGTAATATTTATTAAGTAGAAGATGCTGAGGAGACATGACTAATTTGTGGGAAAAAGTCTTTGCAATGGTACACAAAGCCTTTAGCATTTTGTATCCCTGGGGATAAGCATCCAGCCTGTGCTTTGTAGCCTATTGGATAGTCCATCACCTTAGTCATCTCTTATTGCCTGTTCAAACAGTGGCTGCTGCCCGCATCAAATTAATTGCATAGACTCTTGTCACTTGGGCCTTATCTTGGGAGTAGAAAGGTCAACTGTATCTAGAACAAACTTCTTCCATGAATAATGAGTATCTGTTAGCAGGCTGGAAGGAAATACATGTTAATTAACCCCACCACACACACAAGATTTTAAAAGAGATACTATCTTTAGTCTTGGAAAATGGGTAGCATGGCTATGTTATATTTTGATATTTTATTTATTTAATAGATGTATCTTTACAGATTTTGATATTTTATAATGATGACACGAGGGAGCTTTTGGGGGTGGATCCATGGCAGATTGAACAAATCTAAACTCATCTTTTTCTTTCTGACCATAGACAGCCCAGAAGGTACACAGGACAGCTAAACAAGTGTGTAGTCGCCTTGGACAATACAGAATGCCCTTTGCTTGGGCAGCCAGGTTCGTGTAAGAGAAATCCTGACCCTACTGTTTTTGGTTTTCTGTGAAGATGGGGACCAGTGTCCTTACCAGCAATTCAGTTCTTTGTGTCTGGCAGGCCAGTTGTGTCTTGGGACCCTTGGGATGCAAAGCTTTTTGCTTTAGAATTTTTTATGTGTCCAAAACCCCTCATATGTTTATGTACTCTTGCTTTAGGGAATTTTTTTTGGCTTGGGTTAATATGATAGGTACCACTTAACCTTATATTTTAATACAGCTCATTGATAAAGTGACAGAATTTTCCCCTAGAACTAAAATGTGTAACAAATTATATACATTATGCCCAGTTTTTCAGAGTTGGCTGAATTTATGACTTTAAAAATTACGGTAGAATCACTCTGGGATATGTACTAAATATTCAATGACAAAGAATGCAGTCATGAAGCACAAGCTTATAATTAATTGATTTTCTTGTTTCCTGGTGAGAAATTCAACCAAACCTTTGGAAATAGTGTATTTAGAAGCATACATTTTCTATGATTCTTATGCTATTATAGTTTATGAAGGCATTTTATCCAAATCTTGCAAATCTACAGGCATTGAGGACTTGAAGTCTGTTTCTTGCTTATCCCCACTTCAAAGTGTAAATTCATCAGCTTGTTTGTGGTACAGCCTGTACAACTGACTGGGAGTTCTTGGGAAAGGGCACCATGTTCTGAATAATTCAATCAATTATGTTCACTGTGTGCTGGGGAATAGTACAAGGTAGGAGATTTGAAGTGACTCAACTTCTGTCACTATTTATAATCATTTCATTTGGGGTAAGGTTCTCAAAATGTTTCATGTACTGACAGATGAGAAGCCACTATTTTTTTCCCTTGTTTTTCTTGGTTAAAACAATGATTACCAAGGATAGGTAAATGCCAAAAACTAATGAAGGTTGGCATTCTAGAAGGTAAAGTATGGCTTATAAATTTAGGCATACAATTACTTATAATGCTTCTGCCTTAAAAGTTTATTGTTATTGCTACTACTGTTTATTATTAATAATACTTCTTAGATGTTAACTCTGTTCAGAACACATTGATCTAAGTACTTAATGCATATTTTGTTATTTATTTTTTGAACTACAGTTTTGCCATGTATCTCTGCTTAGCCTAGAGATCGCTATTATGTTGACCAGGGTGGGCTTGAACTTGTAAGAATCACCATGCCTTTAAGTTTTTAATGCTGGGGATTATGGGCATGCACTGCCATGCCTGGCCTAATGATTATTTTTTTAAGACACATGTTCCATTGCCTCATCTTTGACATAAAGAAATGGATACACAGAAAGGAAAGAAAAAGAAAACGAAACCTGTGCCTAAGTCTTACAGCATGACACATAGTGAAGATCAGGCTATGGGCTACCCAGCTTTAGCACTAACTCTAGGCCACTGTGGCATTCTCCTGCCCCTAGACAGTGACAGGTACTGCTTGATGCCTCTTGGCCAGTTGAGAAAACTAATTTTGAAAACTTCAGAGTGAAACTGTGATCCCCAGTTCTGGTGAGGAATTATGATATTTTCTCCTTCCTAGATTGTTTCCAGCAGTAGCAAGAATTTACTGTACAGGTTTGTCCAGGGTATTTAAGAAGTGTATGATGAGACCTTCTTACTAGAAATAAATATTTTAAAGTAGGAGCAATGGGCTCTGCTGGGGAGAATCTGGTTTCTGGTTATTGCTGTTTTTGTTAGCTGCTTGTATATTACTTTCCATTTCAGTATTAAAATAGCTGCTTAAAATGGTAGAAGAGGCTGGGTGTGGTGATGCACACATCTTTAATCCCAGCACTCAGGAGGTATGTATAGGCAGGCAAAGTTTGTTTGAGGCCAGCCTAGTCTATATAGTAAGTTCCAGACCAGGCAGACTACATAGTGGGACCCTGTCTCTCCCCCCAAAAAATGATGATAAGGTTTCAAATTCACATAACTATACATATATAATAATAAACTTTATATAAAATTATCTTAAAGATTCTGATATAATTTTTATCCGTTTATGGTGATAAAAACACATCACTTTTGATAATTTACATACCCTTTAAGAATCCATCTTAGTAAATGTTCACAAATATAATGATCACTTTATCATTATCATGACTGATAAGGTATATAAGGAATGCTTCTCCTCTGTCCAGTCACCTTTCCCAATCAGGCAACCAGTCATTTCATTTCATGGTAGATAACATTTTATCTGTCCTGAACTCATCATAAAAGTAGAATCCTGCAGCATGTGTTCTTGGGGTTGGTTACTTATGCTCAGTGTATTTTAAAGATTCATCCATGTTGTGTGAGAGTTTATTTTATGTATTTTTACGCAGGCCACTGTGTAATGTGCCAGTTTGTCCATTCCTTTAGTTGTTGATCAATTTGTGATTTATTACCAATTCAGGATTATAGCAAATAAATCTGTTGTGAGCATCTAGGTAGCATGTGGAACCATGCCTGGAAATAGAATAGCATTGCTGTAGAGTGGGTGGTGAGTGCTTCTCTTTGTGAGAGCCAGCCGAAGCATTGCCATAGCACTTTTACAGGTTTGCATTCTCACCAATAGTAGCTGAATTTATTGATACTTCAAATCTTGTTTAAAAAGCTTTTCTATTATTGTTTTAGACCCATTTTTAAAGATATTCAGGGCTCTCTGGATCTAGATGGGAGATTTTCACCTTTGTATAAACAAGACAGTAGCAAGCTTTCAAATGAAGACATTCTTAAGTTGCTATCAGAATACAAAAAGTAAGTGTGTGATATTATTGTACTAAATGAATAAAATGAATAAATTATTGATTTCTTAAAGTAATGAATGTGAGTTATATGTGGGCAAAACTGAATGCTTAAAAATTCAAGTTGGATTTCAGATAACTAATGCATTTAACAATTATTTTTAGCCCTAATATTATTCTTGCTTCATACCTAGGCCAGAAAAGACAAAATTGCAGATTATCCCTGGACAGCTGAACATCACAGTGGAATGTGTTCCTGTAGATTTACCAAGTAAGGAAGTATCACAAATGAACATTGGCAGTTAGAATCAGAGCTTGAGTATTTATCAATAGCTTACTGCAGGTCTACACAGTGTCTTCATTTTCCAAGGCTGTCCTAACCAACAAGGGAAGGAACTAGCTAGCAAAGGATGTTTGGGGTCATACATTGCAAACTGAGGGCATCCTATATATTGTAAAGACCTTGAGATGGAAATAAGGTCTTTGTTTCCAAACAAGGTCCATACAAAACAAACTTGGTTTGTATGAATAGGGAGGAAGCCAGTGTGGCTCTGGGGTAGGATGTGGTGGGAACAATGGGACAGGAAATGGAAGTAGAATAGAATACAGAGAATTGTATAGACTATGGTAACACCTTAGATTTGCATTATATTTTAAGTACATTGAGAAATCACTAAAGGCTTCTACACAGGGAGAAATAGTCAATGGGCATTTTAACACTTGTAAGAGTGAAATAAATTATTTTTTCATAAAAAAGTATCATTGAGGGGAATGGAGAGATGGTGAGGTAGTTAAGAGCACTTGCTACTCTTCCAGAGAACACAACTTCAGGTGTCAGCACCCACATCTGGTTGTTTACAACCACCTGTAACTCCAGCTTTAGGAAATCAACTTGTCCTCTGAGGTACCACATGTGTGCATGTACACACATGTGTGCATGTACACACACACACACACACACACACAATGCAATACATTTTTAATAAAATAATTGAAATATAGGCAGGAGTTTATGGATATGTATATAAATGTTCTTTGCAACATTCTTTACATTAGAAGGAACTTGGAAATATATAGGAACAAAATTGTCAGTGCGCTTCAAAGTCTATATGGCACACCAGTACCATAAAACTCGATACAATGATTCCACTTGGTTTTTCATCATTTGTTCAATGAGCTATCAGGTGAAATGTAAATAACCAAGATTGAGTTCTATACATAATGTCGAATTTTCATTTTGTCATATAAAATGTACATAGAAAGAAGAGTAGAAGAGGCCACACTCAAGTCCACGCTAGTTATCTGTGGGTAGTGGAATGATCAATTGCTGTTGTAAACCTTTGTTCTGTGCCTCCAGAAGTTCTATTATTAGTTTTATTGCCTTAGTAATCAGAGGAAAAATGCAATCAAAATGATGTATTCTTAGGCTTACTTTAGCCTGGGTTCTCATTGTCCATCCACATGGTTCTATGTCTACAGTAAGGACAGTGTCACAGTCCTGTGTATTGCTTGTAACCATTACTACAGGGGCAGCTTTACAAACATATGTCGTTAAACTGCTCAGAGACTTTGTGGTTTTTATTTTATTATTGGTAACACATTGTAAGAACTATAATTTCAAAAGGCCTCCATTATTTCTTTACTGTAAATTTGCACCTGCATTAAGTTAACGTTTTTAAAGTAACTCTCCATGAGCTAATTGGAAGCACAAGTTTATTCTCATAGCTTTCCTTGATACCAATAAAAATTTGCAGCAAAAGCTAAAATTGCAGCCACAGGAGGGAAAATGCAGTGAGTTTCTTTGCAGAGTTTAAATTTGTCATAATTATGATGTGTTATATTTGGCAAGTCATTCAATGTTGAGAATGAAATTGCAACCCATGTCTGTGTAAAGGGTCCCATGAAAATCAGCACTCCATTGTGTCCTTTTTGTCTTCTTAGAGTTGTTTGACTTCTTGTCATCAAATAAGAATTCTGTTTTGAAATTGTTCTTTGCAGACACAATCCATGTGTATAATTCCATAAATTCAGGATTGTATTAATGACTACTAAATTACATGTGCTATGCCTGCTTATGTTTTCCTGTCATAGATTGTATTACCTCTTCATATGTGCCCCTGAAGCCTTTTGAGAAGAATTGTCAAAATATTACTGTGGAGGTGGAAGAGTTTGTTCCAGAAATGACAAAATACTGTTATCCATTCACTATTTACAAAAACCATCTGTATGTCTATCCCTTGCAATTAAAATATGACAGCCAGAAATCATTTGCCAAGGTAAGGAAACTATACATTGTTGGCATATACAGTCTTATTTGTCATCTGCTCACTGTGTGACTCACTCACTTTGGCTGATTAATGATTTCAGGCTAGGAACATTGCCGTGTGTGTGGAATTCCGGGATTCAGATGAAAGTGACGCATCTGCGCTAAAGGTTTGTTTTTGGTGTGGTTCAGTGTGCGTTTTGGGAAGTGATGAAAATTTTAGTACTTGATGGTGTCATACTGTCAGTTTAATGTCTTTACATTTCAACAAGAAGATATGCTAGAATGATGAAGGTAATATTTTATTTTCTTCTATTACATGTGAACTGAAGAGTTTGTTGAAATGACCATATATTACAAAGTGGAGAGGATAGGCAGCTGGAAGATGGGTAAATTTGGGCTGGGGATGCTTATCTTTATAGTGAAATTGCTCTATAGTAGGGTACTTGCTTAGCATGCGCAAGGCCCTGCTCTCCATCTTGGAAAGGGGAGAGTGGATAAGGTTGACTTTTTTCAGTTTGGACATTGGCTGTACTTGACTTTTCATTGCTCTCTGGCCTAATCACAAGGTTATTTTTTATGACTCAATAGTTTCAATGTTCCCTTTAAGGAACCTTATGTTGTTCCCATCAGGAGACCTTGAACTGCTTTCTCTTTGAAACCTGAGGAGCCTTTGTGAGCTAACCGAAGCATAGTATGATAGCTTTGATCTGAGCTTGGACTTCTGCTCCAAGACTGGCCAAGCAGTACCTCCTACCTTAGACCTGGGCTCTTCGTAAGGCAGAGTCTCCGGAGCATCCAGTGCAGCCATGGATAACCAACATCATAGAGTGCTGCTAATAGTTTCACTCTAAACTTTTTCTCTGAGCTTGGACTTCTGCTCCAAGACTGGCCAAGCAGTACTTCCTACCTTAGACCTGCTCTCTTTGTAAGGCAGTCTCAGGAGCATCCAGTGCAGCCATGGATAACCAACATCATGAAGTGCTGCTAATAGTTTCACTGTAAACTTTTTCTAATCTACTGATCTGAAACCTGAGTCAAACCCACAAACCAGTCGCCATCACCAAGTATGTTTCTGATTCTTTGCTTCTAGCTTGAGTCCAAGTCAGCCAAATAGATGAGTAGGTATACTTAAACCCACTAGAGAAGGCTACCTGTGTACTACCACCTAAATTGTTGAATATTGTATTGTCCCTGTGTTTGAAAGGAACTTCTTTTCTCAAAGAGAACATAGTTAAATTAAAGATTAGCTAACTCAAATGCAGTGCTTTTTTTTTTCTCCTTCTGCTTGTCTATTCACTAGAAATGAGGACAACCAGTTCTCTTTCCTTTCTGCAATTCCTTTGATAGGCTTTAGAAACCCTTTGGCTACTTCTTAGTAGTTCTTGGAAAATGCCTTGATAACTGTATTTCAGGAGAATTGGCTGTGTACTCATGGAGTCTCAATTTCATTTCTTAGCTGGCCTAGAGGCCCACTCCAGAGTAACAGTAAAGCAGTTAGTGACCTGACATGCTGACTCTAGCTTCATTCCTAAGCTTATTGGGGCAATTGAAGTAACAAAAAATCAGAGTAGTCATGAAATGGGAACATCCCAAGGATCCATAGAAAGCCATACTATCTAACACCAGAAAATGAGTGATTTTTAAAACAAAGTGCTATATAAAATGTCACATTAAAAAATATAAAAAGAAGTTGGGCACACCTTTAATTCCAGCACTTGAGAGGCAGAGGCAGGGATGCATGCAGATCTCTGTGAGCTGGTGTTGAGTCTGGACTTCATACTGAGTTCCAGGCCAGCCAAGGCTATAGTAAAACCTTGCCTCAAAAAAAAAAAAAAGACTTTAAAATGTAAGAGAACAATAAGCCTGTCTCCAGCTCAATAGACAGTTAATTTTTTTTTAATTTTTAGATTATTGATGTCTATAAACACCTTTTTACCACTGAACAAGGAGCATCCAAAAAATCTTGCAGACAGTTTCACCTGTCATATTAAGCTGTCCAAGTGAAGAGTCAGAAGCTTGATAGAGAGGATCTCTTTTTTTTTTTAAAGGAAAAGAACTATACAGCTTCTCACTGTCAGCTAGTTAGGAGTGCAAGAAGTTGAAAAGCATTCTGTAGCTGAGTTAGGCACTGTCTGGGGTGTATCTGGACTGATTCCATACATACTTGGGCACTTACAGACTTACTATAGTAGCCTAGTGGACTCAGCCATGGACCCCTACTCACACTGTCTCAAAATGTATGTGGTTATATAGCACCTTGTTGAATGGGAGCTCGGCTAGGAGTGGTGACTCTGTTTCCTTCTTTTGCAGTGCATTTATGGAAAACCTGCAGGGCCTGTTTTTACCACAAATGCTTATGCTGTGGTCTCGCATCACAATCAAAATCCAGAGTTCTATGATGAGGTAAAAACTTATAATTTCAGTATTTACAGCAACCCTTTCTAATTCCTTTTAAAAAAATTTTCAAGCCATTCATCTGCTCATGCAATTTCTAAATGTTTGGTTCCATGGAAATAGAAAATGTCACATTAAAAGGAAGGGCTCCTGCCTTTGTGGTGGTTTATGATGACAGTTAGAGATTTTATCACAATTTTAAGGGCTTCTCTGAGATAAGATAGACTAAGACATACATCTTAAAGTGTAACTGAGATTCTGGCCCTCCATACTTTCCCCAGACTGGCTCTATTTCAACACTTTCTCTTTGGGGCTCTTCGTTTCCTCAGCTTTCAAATAAGAAATCCAGAGCCAGGCCTGGTCCTGTACGCCTGTAATCCTGGCTGCTCTGGAATATTACAAGTTCAAGGCGTAATGGGAACCCATCTCAAAATAGACATTAAAAGGTAAATATAAGCCAAGCGAGGTTACTCACATGTAATCCCAACATTTGAACGGCTGAAGCAGAAAGATCAGAAGTTCAGGGTTATTCCTAGTGACATACCAAATTTGAGCCTGGCCTGAGCTACATGAAAACATATCTAAAAATTAGTTGAAAAGCAATCCGGAGATGTGGTTCTCAGGTATAGTATTTGGCTAGTATGCAGAAGGCCCTGGGTTCAAACTGCAGGGCTAGAAATGAACTAAATATATGAAACTAGAAATGAAAGCACCAGGTTAGAGGAAAGGTGTTGAAGGGAAGGGAGGAGGGGAGGCAATAGAGAATACCTAGGGATAAAACGGAAGTGAGGCTAAGGGGATGGGGTGGGGGTGGAAGGATGGGGGCAGCAGGGACATAGTGGTGGCAGAGAGCTATACTACAGAAAAATTGTCTGTCCTTGAAGATGTC
Source organism: Sigmodon hispidus (assembly GCA_004025045.1). Lineage (NCBI taxonomy): Eukaryota > Metazoa > Chordata > Mammalia > Rodentia > Cricetidae > Sigmodon > Sigmodon hispidus. The sequence goes on from PVIH01006051.1 coordinate 16,356, forward strand.
AGAATGAAACTTCATACTTCCAGTACTAATTTAAAAACAAAGTCCAATAAATTAATAAAATTAAATTAACTAAATCAAGAATAGCTTTTCTGAGGGCACATCTATGTAGCTCTTTCCTTGTGATTTTGAGTGGTAAGGGGACGCTGGCCCATATATGAAAGCTGCAGAGCCAGGTGCCAAAATCCTACTGGCTTCTCTGCCCACCTCACTGAATTGGCTACAATGGGGAGTGTTCCCTTCTGGTCTCTCGCTCTTTCTTGCTGCTTGTCTATCTGGGTATCTTTTTGAATTGCCCAGTGTGCCTCTGTTGCAGGCTCTTCTAGCTTCTATGTATTTGCTTATTCAAATCTGTGACTGCTTTTGATTTCTAGTGTTTGCATGCGGCTTGAATGGGCATCCTGGGCCAGATGCCCTGCTCTGTCTGTCTGGGCCCTAAAGTCTCCATTCTTGGCTGGGTCTGAAATCATTCCTTCTGCTGTCAGGATTTCTCCCTATCCACCTGCTCCTGTATGGTCTATCCTACCCCAGACTCATTCTGGTCTCAATGTACTTTCCTTTGTTTCTTTGGGGGGTGGGGAAGGAATTAGTAGTGTATTGCATTTTTCTGCCCATGGGGATAGTATGTCCATGTTTATGTGCAATAGAGCATTAGATGCCCAGATGGTCTGGATGCTGTGACCAGGCTTGTTCAGTAATGAAGTATATTTATACCAGACCTTGGTGATAATTCTCTAAGTCATGCTTTGTATGTACTATAATTGGACCAAATGTCTATCAACATACTGTTTCTTTTTTTTTTAAACTTTATTTATTTATTTGCCTTGGTGTTTGCCTGGAATTGGAACTACAGACAGTTGTTAGCTGCCATGTGGGTGCTGGGAATCGAACCCGGGTCATCTGGAAGAGCAGACGGTGCTCTTAACCGCTGAGCCATCTCTCCAGCCCCCAACATACTGTTTCTTATATGTAGATACTGTTATATGTAGCTCTATAACCCGTACAAAGAACTATATCATACAGCAAGTTCTATATGATTTTAGAATATCTAAAATAATAGACTTTTGACTCATTCACTATATATTGACCAGGAAAGACAGAAAACAGTTATTTTCATGTGTATATGTATGGTTGGAGGCATATGTGTCAAATTATTTAGACTTTCAATTTGCCTCTCACCTGCTAATAGGAGATATAAGCATAAAATTGGTTTCTAATTAGAAATTCACTTGAGATTATTTCTTATAAACATCTTTTGAGCCTAAATTTTTGAGTCATATGTGACTTCTTTTTGTTTGTTCAAGAATAAAGTAACTTAATTCTAGCACTCCCGAGGCATAGGCAGGTGTATCTCTGAGTTTGAGGCCAGCCTGATCTACAGAGCAAGTTCCAGGACAGCCAGGGCTGTTATACAGAGAAATGCCATCTCAAAAAAACAAAAACAGGGAGAAAGAGCATTTTTTTCTAGAGAATTTTTTTTGTGAATTTTGATTTGTAGGTACCCTAGTGCCATGGTATTTGCACAATATTCATAAGATTTTTTTTTTCATGCACAGAGGAACAACTTGGGTAAATGAAGCTTTTCATATTTAGTGCTCATTTTAAATGGATTGCACTGGATTACAGCATCCCCGAGTGTAAGGATGTGGTTTTTAATCTAGTGTTTTAGAAAATCCTGCTGTAAAGTTGAAGCTGGGAGACTCCATTGAGCTATATAGAAATAAAGCATTATGTCAACAAAAGTATCAAATCTCCGCAACTCAGGAGACTAGTGCTGTCAAACTGAGACTGACCAGAAGAATATTTGAAGTATATTGAGATGATACCTGCTGTTTGGCCACTTGCCTTATCCATCAGGAAGTATTTTGGAACAATATGGTGAAACTGACCTACATGTCTGACAGTCCAGCCTGCCAACTAAAACAAAGCAAACGAGAATATCATATGAAATTTTGCTATCATTTCAGATCAAAATCGAGCTCCCCATTCACCTGCATCAAAAACATCATTTGCTTTTTACTTTTTATCATGTAAGCTGTGAAATCAACACAAAAGGAACAACCAAAAAGCAAGACACAGTGGAAACCCCAGGTATGTGTACTGCTATTTGTTTGTTTGTTTGTTTGTTTGTTTGTTTGTTTGTTGTGGTGTTGGGAATCAAACCCAGGGTCATATATTCTTTCTGTAGGTTGTAAAAATCTTTTCATCAAGTTGTTGACTAAAAAGTACATTTCAGAGTTATAAAATTCATTGCTAAGCCAAACACATTGGTGAATACTGTAGTCTTGGCTACTCTAGAGGCTAAGAGTAGAGGATTACTTGAACCCAGGAGTTCAAGGCCACCCTGGGCAGTATCCGAAGCTTCATCAGAAAACAGTTCATTGACAAAAGACAAATTATGTGTTGATTTTATTAGCATGTCCAAAATACCCCTGTCCAAATGCTTGTCAGCACAGCCAGACTACTTTAAGCAACATAAAGTGATAATGCAGCTGTCACAGAGAAACATATATTATGACACAGTATTGATATTTTATGTAGAATTACCAAGCAACTCGAATTTTCTAGTTAAGCTTCTTGTGGAAGAGAAAAGTGAGCCCAGAGCCAGGGACATCTGTGAGCTGGAGGGAGATTGGGAACTGCCTGTTGCTAATGAGAACAGATTTAATGAGGTTGAATAAGCTTTAGCACTACAGTACCAGTTCTGATCCTGTATCATGAAAGCTTTAAATAAACCAGTGGAAGACAGCTTTAGAAGAACATCCAAGGAATGTGAGCATACCCTATGTCCCATCCACTTTATGAATGGCAGCATGCCTCGGGATGCGTTCATTCAGCAAATATTTCTGCATATGTTTTCTGTGAGCTATAGAGAATGTAGTAAAAAATCTAATACAGAGCTTGTCTTAGGGTTTCTACTGATGTGATAAACTATGGTCACAAAGCAGCTGTAAGAGGAAAGGATTATTTCAGTTGGTAATTTGTGGTCCATTATGAAGTCAGGACAAGAACTCAGAGCAGGAACTTGGGGGTAGGGTAAGAACTAAAACAAAGACCTCACAGGGGTGCTGCATACTAGCTTGCTCCTTATGATTTGCTCAGCCTGCTTTGTTAATATAGCTGAGGACCACCCGCCCAGGGATGGGAGTGTCCACAATGAGCTGGACTCTCCTCTATCAATCATTAACCAAGAGAAGGCCTGATAGACTTGCCTGTAAGTCAGTTTTCTGGATGTATTTTCACAATTGGCCGTCCTTCTTCCCCAAAGTCTCTATCTTATGTCAAGGTGACAGAAAAACCTTGACAGAAATCATCTTGATTGAGCATTTGATTAGCTACATGGGGGTCTATGTAGATGATTCAATCTAATATGTTATAGGTAATAATAGCATTGAGAAAGTCATGATACATGAACACAAGTTATTCAGCTGGTGGACAGACAATTGGCTGTGACTCTGGGAAGGCTTTCAGGGGATGACATTTGAGTGACATCTTAAAGGATAGGATTGAGCTTGGTAATGCTATGATGGCTGGAAAGTGGGGCACCTTTTTACAGAGTCAAAAGTAAGAAGGGACATAGACAGAACACTGGAAGTACTCAAAACCTTAAGAGTCCAGGATGCTGAGTGGGGAACCAGATGATGTCCAGTTGAAAAGCATTGTGGAAAGCCTTGAATCCCAGGCTGTGAATGTGACTTTGTTTTGTAGCAGGTGTGGGAGGATTGAAGGGTTACTGACACCAGCATGCACTATTTTGGAGGAAAATAGGCCAGGAAGTAAAGGGAAAGGCAGTGCAATTTAGAGCAGGAACAAGGAAGGAAGCATAGGACACCAGTTGGGGACCTATTTAAAAGGTCATGAAAAGAAAGAGGGTACACTATGACTGTCTCAGAAAGGAAGAATATGTAAGAATTACAGAAAAGGAAAGTCAAGTGTGGAGCCTCATATCTTTAATTGCAGCACTCAGGGGGCTGAGGCAGGAGGATTGCCAAAAGCTTATTGCTAGCCCATGTTATAGAGTGTGAGCCTGTCTTTATATGAAAAAAGGAAGAAATTCTTTTTTCTTACATCCTTTTTTTGTTTAAATCCTCACAGTAAGAACTTCTGTGGGTTCCTTATGAATATATTAAACCATTTGTGCATTAAAACTATTTTGTATGTATATATATCATTCATTGTGCCTATGAATACACATATGCTTGACCAGGGCAGAAGAAAATCTCCACTGTCGTTCCTTAGGTGCCACCCAGTCTTTTATTGAGACGGAGTCTCTCATTGGCCTAGAACCTTGCAGCAAGACTAGGCCAGCTGGCCAGCAAGCCTTAGGGATCTATTTGCCTCTATCACTACCATAAATGGGAAATTATACATCACCACACTTGACTTTTTTAAAATGTTCATTCTAAGGATTGAACTCACATCTTCATGTTTGTATTGTAAGCACTTTATCTACTGAGCTGTCCAAGTTCCTGTAAATGTTATTCTTTAAAATTACATCTGAAAGCTAGTGAATGCTTCTAATCCTAGTACTTGGGAGGCAGAGGCAGGTGGATCTTTGAGTTCAAGGCCAGCCTACTCTACAGAGAGAGTTTCATCCAGGACAGCCAGGGCTACACAGAGAAACCCTGTCTCAAAAAACAAAACTCAAAGTTGCATCTAAAGCTGAGTGTGATGGCTCATGCCTTTAATCCTAACACTTGGGAGGCAGAGGCAGGTGGATCACTGTGAGTTTGAGGCCAGCTTAGTCTATAGACACAGCTAGTTCCAGGATAGCCAGGACTATAGATAGAAAGATTCTTTCTCAAAAATCCAAAAAAAAATCCACCTGTATTAAATGCACATAGGCTTTTCCCCGTTGATTTTGTCACATAATCAGTAGAATAAAACAATTATTTACATAGTATTTACATTCCACGAGATATTATATGTAATCAAGGAATACTTTGATTCCTGGTGTGTAGGGATGTAAATACTATGCCACTTTACATAAGTAAATCAAGCATGCATGGATTTTAGTATTGCTTGGATGATCTTTGACTAGTCAGCCTCCTGAGGATTTCAAGGGATGACTGTATATTTATTCTACCTGACAAATATCTAAGCTTTCAAAATGAGGTAAAGAAGATATAGCAGTATGTGGCAGGTTTGGGACTAATGTATTTGAGGGCAAGTGAGATCTCTGAGGTATACCATCAGGCAGCATTAGGGATCCTTATTGAAACTGCACTTAGTTTAGAGCAGGATCCTGGAGAAATGAGATGAAAACAGACAGAACTATGAGAATCCATGTAAGTACTTTCCTCCTGAGTGATAAATTGCAGTTTCCTCATCCAAATTCTAGACGGAAATGTGCAAGATGTTCGACGAAGCGTGAGGTGGTGATTCTTCATGCCACTCATCAATTCTAACTGTCCACCCTTTAAGTGGCTTCCTACCTTTGAGCCAGATGGCATGCTTTAGAGTATATCTTTACAGCTTCCAAGTGCTGCCTATGAGTTTCAGCTAAGGACACACTTGGCCATGCTCTGATAATTCACAGTGCAAAACTGTCACCTAAGCAGATTCGTGTAGACAGAAAGTGGATTGATGGTTTCTAGGGATGGGGAGTAAAGGGAGTTTGGGAGTGCTTGCTAAGGTTGGTCAAATTTCTTTTCAGAGTAATAAAATATTTCTGTAATTCCTGTTAATGGAGCAATTGCAAATTCATTAAAAATTATACAAATTATACCTCAATTAAAATCCCGTGAAGAAAAATGTTGTCTAAAAACAAGAAATATATTTTTCTAGTTTCTAGTTTGATTTGTTTTCCCCATTGGTCAAAATTTCAGAGTATTTCCCATTGGTTAAAGTTTCTGAGCCTCAACGGGGTCCTTTTTTTCCTCCTATTTTTTATTTGTCTCTTTTCTTCTATTTTTGAGATTATAATTACATCATTTCCCCAAATTGTTCCATACATCCCTCCTTGCTTTCTTTAAAATTCATGTCCTCTTTTTAAATGAATTATCACATTCATATATGTATATGCTTATACATTCTCAAATACACCAACCTGTTCAGTCTATATAATGAAACTTGAATGCATGTTTCCAGGGCTGACCCATTTGGTATAGGATAACCAGTTGGTGTACTCTGCCTTGGGAGAAGACTTTTTCTCCCACTCTTAGCATTCCTTAGCTTCTGTAGTGCTTTGTGTAGGCTTGTGTGTAGATTTTGGAGGCTTCCTGAAATTGTCATTTCTAGTCATCCTTCTGCATATGTTCCTTTTCTGCTTTTTTCTGAGAGTAGAACTCTGGAGGAAACATCTTTATGTTGCATTAGAGAAGATGCTCTTCAGGCATGGTATAGTGCAAGAAAGCCTTTAGTCTACTGAGAGAAAGGCATGTTTTGGTTGGCTTTTAAAAGTAAGACCATTTGCCAAATTAAACATGTACAAGAAAACATTCTAACCAGATTTGTGTTGACTTCTGTGTTCACAGTATAAATACACATATGCACACACATGCACATACATGAATAGGCATTCATATAAAGAATTTTACAGACTTGGAAATCAGTGGATTTGCAAATGCTCTTCAACCAACACCCCTTCTCATTTGCCAGAAGTCCATCCAGAGCGAGGTTGGGTTGTTTTTTCTTTTATTTTTAACAGCTGAGTTATAAACCCTCAAAGCCCAGAGTAATCTGTATAATGGAAATACTGACACTTCGCAACTTGAGCAACACAGATGGCTCTGGTTAGTATAGCAAAGCATAATGAGTTTTCTAATGGAAAGCCAAGATTTCCCTTTGGGGGGGAGTGTTCAGAAATGTAGAGATGGCAGGAAATCTCTCAGTGGACTAAAGTCATACACACTGTAGTCTGGCTGCCTTTTCCTCCTCCTCCTCCCGTCAGGAAAACTCTGTCTGTCTAAATGATTGACACTTTTACTTCCTTGGATCAGTGTACTGTAACCTTGACTTACAACCTTAATTTTCAATACTCCCATATCCTAGGGTTACCTTAGGAGATTTTGGAACACATGATTGCTGTCTGACATGGTGTCAACTGTGAGATTTGGAACTCTGGGCAGAAGGATAGATAAGAAGGACCTGGACATTTTAAAACATGAGTCTACCCAAACAGCCCCAACACAGAAAGATAGGGATATCAAGAATCATTTTACATTTAAATATATTCATGTATTATCTGAGTTTAGCCCTTCAATTCTTTTAATAGAAAAGCTTCCATTTTTATTGCCAAAAATATAGAGCCAATAACTTTTTAGTGGTTAGGCTGGGATTAGGAAATGATCCAAATGCATTGAACTTCCCTGCTCCTGAGTTGCCTCTCATCTGGGCTCTCACATACACATCCCTGGAAATGTCACCACCTTGCCTTCTTTCCCAACTTGCAGAAATTTGTGCAGCTAATTGTATTTGTGATTTCATTTCTTATGATTGATTATTGTCTTGGCAGTTGGATTTGCCTGGGTACCTTTGCTGAAGGATGGGAGAGTTATCACACTTGAACAGCAGCTGCCAGTCTCAGCCAATCTTCCCCCAGGCTACTTGAATGTGAATGATGCCGAATCCAGAAGGGTAAGGGAATGTCTGCATTTGCAGAAGTGATTATGTTTTAGATGTTCTAAAGTGGAATTCTGTTGCTGGACAGTCACACTCAAATATTGAAGGTTGGTCCTCCTTCACAAGGAAAGTTTGTGCTCTGTGTTTACAGCTGGTAATTCTACTAACTTTTAAAATTGGATTTGAAGCATGATTTTTTTTAAAAAAAAACCTCATCTACTTAAGTAATTCATTTTGGGGGTAGTAATTTATATAAATCTACAGAGGATTTGAAACCTAAAATGATTTAAGACACATTTATTCTAAAGGGCACTTACTACTGTCTCCAGTATTCTTTTGGATGAACCTAACTATTGCACGAATTCTATTTAATATTATAATAAAATCTGGAGCCAGATATTGGGGGAAAACTGAAATATCAGACAGACAGGGAATAAGCCAATTTTCACCCAGCCAACTCCTGAGGCGAACAAGGTAAGTCTTGAGTCCTCAGACTGATTGTACAGGCAAAATAGCATAACTTCTGCCTTCTCCTACTTACATTTCTTCCCCCTGCCCAGCTATCTTACTTCCTCATATAACATTTCAGGAGCTATAATTAAAGGTGGGTGTCATCACCACCTGGCTCTGTTTAACCTTGAACTCACAGAGACCCAGTGGTCTCTGCCTCCAGAGTGCTGGGATTAAAGGTATGAATCACCACTCCCTGACCTTCATGGCTTAGTTGATATCTCAGGCTATTTTTACTGAATATACCATCTTCCTAAAATATGTTAAAATGAAAGGTAGTATTTTAGATGGTTTATGTATCTCTTGGTATAATTTACATGCTCACGGCTGTGTTTTCTATGCAGCAATCCAATGCTGATATCAAATGGGTAGATGGTGCAAAGCCTTTGTTGAAGATTAAGAGCCACTTAGAATCAACCATTTATACACAGGTAAGTTGCAGCACCCAAATTTCTCAATCTGAATAGTGGAATGTTTTTTTTCATTAAACTAGATTATTTTTAATCTTCTGCCACTTGGAGAATTTGGATCCTAAGCTAAAAGGCATTTAGAGGCTATCATAACTATTATAAAGGCTAAGTCAAGAGAGATATTTTTCCCCAAGGCACAAAATACCAATTAGGAATTTTAATTCAAAATACACATTACCTTTTTCTACCTCCTGGTGTGACCCACACTGTCCAGAAAACCAACATGAACAAACTTTGTATGGGATAATTGGAGTTCCCCGCAGAGTGTCATGGTGAAGCTGGGTACTGTGTATCAGAAATGATTCATCTGGGAACATTGTCTACCTGCCATTTTACACCTCCATCCCTGCTCATTTCATTAAAATGGAGAAGCAGCTCAATTTGATAGAACACACTGGGGTTTTTAAGGCTTAAATGTGTGTTTACCTGGTTGGGCATGCTTAGCAACTTCCTGCATGCTCGGGTACACACCAGTTTCATCTGGTTATGCTGGTCAAGAGGGCTTCAGGTATATAACATACATTGGCAGAGATGGCTAAAGAGTCCAGCCATTAGAATACCTAGATAGATAGGCCATCAAGTTGCCTGATCGGGGAGAACTGGAAACCTGTGCTTGGGGATAATGAATCAAATCTCATGTGGATGTTTCCATCTGTGTTCCAGGATCTGCATGTGCACAAATTCTTCCATCATTGCCAGCTGATTCAGTCAGGCTCGAAAGAAGTTCCAGGGGAGCTCATTAAATATTTAAAGGTAAATGAACAATAGTTTTCTGCAAAAGTTTCATTTTTTGGTGCCTTTCTGCCACTACATTTTGACATGGAAAAAGAGAATCAAGCAAACAGTTGAAAATCCTTTGGGCCTCAGGAGGACACTTTCTCTTTTGGACTTTTCCATCAAGTGGCTGTTTAGAAGCAGACAACAACATGGCTACATTAGGAAGAAAACATTATAGGCAAAATATGGCATTGTGGTTTAGGAACCTTATGATTTTAGTTGCACAAATGCCTTTTGGGGTCTTGGCTCTTCCTGCTAACTACCTCTAAAAGGAGAGCATGCTGTGGTGGGAGAAGGGCCAGAAAGAACAAAAATGCTTTTTCTTGTAATAACATGTGAAAATGCCCTGTGTCCATTAGTAGGAGACTACCCTAAGGGCCCCGCTAAAGATAGAAACATTGTTTGCACGAGGCATGGGGAAGCAGTCTTAGGGAATCTTTAGGGTACCAGACTATAGCAGACAGACAGAGAAGCTAGCATTTGCCTTATTCACTCTGTGCTGTGACTGTGCTGTACATCCTAGGACTGAACTAGCAGCACTTGTTTCTTTCATTGCTTCCTTAGTAGGTTAGCTGTGGAAAATGTGAGGCGTTTGGATGTGAAGACTCGACAGGATTTTGCCTTATCCCTCGTTATGCTGCTGCCTAACAGTGGCCTCAGGAAACCCATTCTTGCAGACAGAGTGGCAGGAGACAGACCATATGGGTCTGGAATGAGGAACTGATTTTGTGTCACAGAGCTATCATTTGCTAGGTCTATGAGTAACCTTGACTAAGTCACAGAACTCTTAGCTATCCATTGGGATAAGGGTAATACCCATCGGTCATGAGGCTTCACTGGGTCATAATTGTTCATGACACACAATTTCTGGGGCATCAGGGATCTAAGCTAAGAAAATAGGATACCTTATCAAGAGGCTGCATATCTTATGGAGGGAATGAACATAGAAATGAGCAAATAGAGATGTTACATTAGGTGATGATAAATAGTATAATACAGTTCTCAACCTATGGGTCGCAGCCCCATAGGGGGTGGAATATCAGATATCCTGTATATCAGACAGTTCCACAGAAATTCATAACAGTCATCAAATAACACTGATGAAGTAGCAATGCCAAAAATTTGATGCTAAGGGTTCACCACAGCATGAGGAACTGTATGAAAGGCTCATCGCTTTAGGAAGGTTGAGAACCACTGTCCTAGATAAAACAGAAGCAAGAAAATGAAAGGAGGAATATGCTGGACTTTTTGTCTTATGGAGGCCATAGAGGATGCCTCTGATACTGTGGTATTTCAGCAGCAACTTAAAGATGGCAGCCAAGAGTAGAGCTGGGGAGGAGCTGGAAACAGCTGGCAGAGTCCCTGAGGAGCTGGGCTCCATGTATTGTAGAGCAGGAAGGACTGAAGGACTGTAGTGCGGCTGGTGCACAGAGTGCTAAGGCCTGACCTTGGGGCAGCTCGAGGAGCCTCTGAGCTAATAGGGAGGACGTTTATTTTTTGCAATTCAGATAGGAAGCCTTGCAGCAGTTTGACAAGTGTAATGGCATGATTTGCCTTTGATTCTTTTGCTGTTGTATTAGAAAGTAAACCTGGGGCCTCAAACATGCTGGGTACTTAAACACAATGCCATGAAGCGATAGCCTCACCTTTTGGTATTTTTGTATATGTGTGTACATTCATATGTGTGTAAAGGTGTGTAGACATGTGCATACATGTATGTGAAAGCCAGAGGTCAGTCTTGAGTTTTGTTTCTCAGGAGCTGTCTACCTTGCCTTTTAAGACAGAGTCTCTCGCTGGCATTGAGTGCACCAAGTCATCTAGGTAGGCCAGAGAGGCCCAGGAGTGTACTTATCTCTGCCTCATCCCTACCAATGGAATCACAAGCTGGCAACACCATGCCCAGATTTTTATATTAGACCTGGAGATCAAAATCAGGTCCTCATGCTTGGCTGGCAAGTAATTTTTCCACTGGGCTGTCTCCTCAGTCCTATATTTTATTTTTTAATTTTACGGCATCCTTGTTAAGCAGCCCATGCTGGTCTTTAACTCACCATATAGCCCAGGTAGGCCTTGAACTGCCACTATTACTGCCTTATCCTCTTATGCTAGACTGGACTGGACTGGGATTATAGAACAGAGCTACCAAGTCAAGCTTCACTTTATTTATAGTACTAGTCTGCCTGCTATATAAAAATGTTCAATTTTTGTTCAAGAGAGATGATCAATCAGTAGTGAATTTTGACCTAAAGGAGTATAATAGTCCTGCACTTTCAAATCCAGTCCTTACCACTATGTAGAAAGATTCCAACTATACAGATGGATGGTTTATATGTTCAGGTTATTTCTTTTTTCTTCTGGAGGGAGCCTTATGAGAATTTTCAGAGTGCTATGGGATATGACATCATTTTCAAATACTGATATTCAAATTTCACAAAATGTACTGTGGTGGTTGTTTTTAAGGGTGTGGAGTGTCAGATGTGTATACAATGCACACATGCCCTCTTGTGGCAGTAAGTGAAATAACATGTGATTGCAGAAAGTGCGGTAAGGATTGTGCAAAGGTTTCTTTTTTGAGGATGAGATAACAGATATCTGAGCAGAAGTGATTTATTTGCCTGTAGTGCTCCAGCTGGTTGGTAGCTGAGCCGAGTCTGTGGCATATCTCTTGATCCTGGTCCTATGAATGTCTCAGAAAAGCTTTTCTGTTGCTCCTGTAAGTGGCAGTTTCATGAATTCATTTTTTCTTGAGTTTTGATATGTATTTAGTACCTTTGTGTGTGCTATGGGGCTTGAATAGTAGAATAATTTAGAAGCATTGTCAATATGGAGATTACAACTTAACCAAAGACACACTAAAAATAAGTTAGTTAGCAACACCTTTCATAGTATAGAGGACCATTGGAAGACATAGAATTAAATGTTACATGTCTGATGCAGACTACAGGCATTAAATATTCAGATTACAAGCATGTCATTGAGAAGCCAAGGTAGAGCAGACACATTTTATTTTGCCTTGCCCTCTGTTGTCTTGTTTATTTATTCAACCATTCACCAAATATTTATCAAGCACCTGATATGGCATTATTCTGGGAGCTGAGGGTATAAACTGGGAGAAATTCAGACAGACCTAGTTTGGTTGAGGTAGGAAGCTTATCAGTAAACTATAGAAAAGATGAGTGCCATGAAGAAAAGTATAGGTTAATGGGAACTGGGGTGACATTCTAGATAGGGCTGTCTGAAAATGCCAATTTCAGCCTGAAAAAAATCTGAAGGGAGGCAGACAGCCATAGGTGATGGCTGGCAGACCCTTACAACAGGAATGTGCTCCCTTAACTGGCATGTTTGCACGAAAGCAAAACGACAATGTAGCCGGAACACAAGGAACAGTATGAAGATTGAGGCTGCTGAGAACCTAGTCTGCAGAGAGGCAGACTGTAGTCAGTGTGGAGGGCAGCCGTGGCTCTTGTGGTGATTTTGTTTGGTTTGTTTTTAACAAGAGAAAGATGACATTATCTAATTTGCATTTCAAAAAGAACACCACAGCTGCTGTTGAGAATAAATTATAGAAGAGTTCTCTCGTGGTAGCAGGGAGCTCCATCCTGCATGGACTGCTCACCTTCTTTGTCTGCCTGCTGTTTCCCTTCTGTTTATTTTACATTCTCTACCCCTTGAAGGCCATTTGCCATGTCGTACACGGGCCTGTCCTACTGTTCACTCTTGGTACCACAGTGACTCAGTTTCATGCCTTTGCCCCCTTTAGATACCGAACTGCTTAATGGTAGGAGCTATGGTCGGGTTGTTTTGTTCCCTCTCGGCTGTTTGGCTATTGAAAGTAAGCTCAATACGCCTCTGTTGAGCAAGAAAATGAAGGGGCTTCACTAAAATGAGGATCTGAATTTGCCTTGGATAAATAATTAGGATTTGGTTAAAAGCTGTAAACAAAGACAAAAGGAAGGAAAGCAGATGATTTTTTTTTTAACAACAGCAGTAGCACCAGTTTGGATTTCTGAAGAATAGTAATCAGCTTAAGGGGTCAAAATGTAAGCTAGGTCTTCAATACATTCAAGTTCATCCATTCCGTAGATCAAGGTTTCTCAAGTTCAGCACTATTGCCATATAGTTGTTTGTTGTAGAATGTTTAGCATAACCATAGGCTCCTACCTGGTAGAAACCAGTAGCACACACACACACACACACACACACACACACACACACACACACACACACACAGGTTTTGAGAGCCAAAAATATCTGCAGACTGCATTGCTAAACTTCCCATAGAGAACACGTGGCTCCCCACTGAGAGCTTCTGCCCACAGTATTCGGAAGACATCATAAACATTCTAGAGGACTGAGGATGTAGGTCAGCAGGAGAGTGCTTACCTAGCATGGGGAAAACTGTGTCACATCTTCAGTACCCATAGGGGAAAAAGAAAGGAAAACATTTTGATAGAAGGTAGCTAATGTAATCAGTGTTAAAGAGGAGTGGATAATCAATTTGGAAATGTGGGCTGGATTCACTAGATGTAGAGAAACTGTACATGAACGAGAAAAATGTTAAGCGGGTACCCTGAAAGGGGACAGTGGTCGAGAGGATTGGAGAGGGAGTACAAAGGAAGGAAAACCTGGAAAGGACAAGCCTGTGTTCCTGGAACTTACCAGCCTGTCCCGTGAACCTGATGGGAGAGAAGCACACAGAGGCTTAAAGTCTTCGTTGGAATAATTGAGCTACAGATGATGGAGTCCTGGAAAGAGGAGGTGCATGTGAGGATCTAAGGACAGAATGAAAGTATAGGAGAACAGGAAAGAGAAATGATGAGTTCCCTTCTGTACGGAGACTTGGCTTGTTCGTCACTGTCTTTTCCATAGCACTGCACACAGAATTGGTGTCAAAAATTCCCAGTAAAGTTGGATTTTGTTTTTTCTTGGCTGAGGCTGGTGAAGTGAATGAATGTGGGAATAAAAGAAAGAAACGTAGCAAACGGCACTCTTACATCTCTATGTATATATGAATATGTAATATATATCAGCACTTGATTTGGATGTTTGTAACATCTATTAGAGACAGAGTGCAAGCATGTGAAATAGTAAATGTATTAGAAGACTATTAGCGGACTGGATAGTTGGCTCAGTGGGAAAAGATAGCAAGCCTATCTGAGTTTGATTTCTGGGATCCATACATATAATAGAAGAGAGAAGTGTCTCCTACAGGTTGTTCACTGGCCACGCCCATGCAGGGGAGCACATAAACTCCTACATGCACACCATATACACAAACACACACACACACACAAAATTAAAATGTAATAAATTTAAAAGAATGTTAAAATGCAGAAGTATGTATTTTATAGATGATGTGGGATAAAGCAAATTACATATAAACATGTTTTTACTGGGGCTCATATAACTTCCCATCAGGTCAACTGGAGGCCAAGTTTGTCTTAGAAAGTATATAGGATGACAGAGGCTTGGAGGCAGATCTTTCCAACCCCTACCCTGTCCCTGAATATAGATTTACCAAAAGTCAGTTGTCTTCCCTTCAAAGCTCATAAATAAATTGTAGTTAACATCTTTAGAGTTAAGTATTCCTGTCAAATAAGCTCACAGAATCCAGATAGCAAAATAAAAGGGGTGCCTTAAGTCATTAACAAGTCCCCTGTCTCAAAAGCTCACATTTCAGCAAGCTGATAGTCTAGTTGATATATGGCTCATTACTTAATTTTCTTATTGTTTCACATTTGCAAATTAGATCATATTTCTGTTTGTTTCCATAACTAATAATGACTTATTTTAGTGTTTGCATGCCATGGAGATCCAAGTCATGATACAGTTTCTACCTGTAATTCTTATGCAACTCTTCCGAGTTCTCACAAACATGACCCATGAAGATGACGTTCCCATCAACTGCACCATGTGAGTTTCAGTGTTACAATGAAAGAAGCTATTTGCTTTAGGTCTTTCTTTTTTCTTTTTCACGGCTATAAACTGCACTCTTACAACTGTGTTTCTCCATTCCCATTGCTTTGGTCATGTTGTCCCATTGTCATTTGTCTGAAAGATTTTTTTTTTAAATTTTCCTCTTGATTTCTTTCTTTCTTTGAAAAGTATTTTTAACTTCATTATAAAAACTTACAAATGAAATAAACAACACATGACTAAATTGACCAGACACAAAACCTGTATATCTTGGTAAACTTCTATGCAGTCGAATAGCCATACAAAATAGAAGCTGTGGAACTTCCCATTGGATTTTACAATTTTCCTATTTATTATGCTTTCATGCACTTACCATCATACTCCATGCACAAACCAATAATTCCATGACAGAATTAGAACTAGAAAAACAATTAGCCATATATCTTCTTTCATAGCTTGTGTTTATTACCTGTGTTAAGTCCTTCCTAATTCTCTAATGGTCATGCTCTCTTTATCTTGTTATACTGTGCCTATAGGCATATTTGTTCACACATATACATGCTATTGTCTAGGTTTCACATATGATAAGAGACTTTGGCTATTATGTGGCTATTTTCTCTGACATTGTGTAACCTCACTTAATATTATACATTCTGTCTATTAATTTTTTCTGAAATTTATTTTTCTTTCTTTTTTCTTTTATCTTTTTTTTTACTTTTTTGACTGCTTGTTCAAAAGCATGATATTTATTTTTACATTCATTTCCACAGTTTCTTGTCATATTGATTTATTTTAACATACTGCTGTTGATAACTATACTTGATATGACTGCAATCTTTTAAAATCTTAAGACTTTTTGAATAGCCTAATATATACTCTATCCTGGAGAATATTTTGAATGCACATAAAAAAATGTGTCTTCTTTTAATGTTGAATGGAATGTGTTCTGTATATATCTTTTAGATACATTTGCTTTAAGTATAATTCAAATCAAATATTTGGCTTCTTAATTTTATATCTGGCTGACTCATCCACTATTAAAAATGAAATATTGAAATCCTATACTATTGAACTGTTTACTACCCCATGCCTATTTGTAAAACAAACAAAAATTTCAACTGACCTTTCTCTACCCATGTTCTTTACTTCTGTTGTCCAATAAAGTAGCCACTTACCACATTTGGCTAGTCAATACTTGAAGTGTGCTATAACTTCTGATGAAGTAATAGTTAATTGTAGTTCATTTTACCTAATATAGCCCCCTATGACCAGTGTTTCTCCTACTGGACAGAATGTGGCATTAAGCTATGAATTTTGACTTGGAAGAATAAGTTATTCTGTATGAAAACAAACAAGGATACATTATAAGGTATAGGGTAAAACACACCATTTCAAAATGAAAATGGGAGACTTTAAAACAAAAGCTCAGCTCAGTGCTGGGTGTCTCTGGCTTTGCTGCTTCCACTGTTGCTACAGCCTCTTTCCCCAGACCCTAGGCTACCAACGCCTGCATAACATGTGCCCATCTCGGCTGCCAGGAACAGTCCAGTTGGAAAGTTAAGAAGCATTGTTCTGATAGAATGGTTCTCAACACACTCTTCCCAGATCATCATCATCAATATCCTTGGGAAGCTTATCAAAATGCTAATCACTGAACTTTACCTCAGCCCTGCAAAGTCAGAAACACCAGGCAATGAGCCAGGCAATCTGTTAAGACGCCTTCCACCTAACTCGGATGCTTGCTGAAGTGTGAGAGGCACAGCTAGTGTCTTAACTTTACCTCCAACTTCTTTTTCTTTTACCTGCTCTGTCCCTCCTTTCTCCCAGGACAGTTTTTATGTTGTCTTTCTTTTGTTTCTTTGGTTTTTTGCTTTGTTTTTTTGAGATTGTAGCCCATACAAAACACAGACTCATGGTAATCCTCCTGCCTTAGCCTCACAAGTACTAGGAATACAGGTATGCAGCACCGCTCCCATCCACTTAGCTTTCTTTTCTGGTCCTTTTATCCTCACTGGAAGGGATTGCAGTATTTACTTTACTTGAGCCCTTTTACAGCACAGGGCTATGCCCATACTTTAAGTGAATACCCTGATTTAGAAAGGAGACAAAACATCCGGGCTGCCAAAGTAAAGCATCCCTTTGAACCAGGAAGTACATTTTACAAGGCTCCAAGTGTGTTAGGCACTGGAATCTTGTTGATCTAAGCTACCATCACCTCTTCTGTTAGCTCTCTTTTGTTGTTGAGGGATTTTAATGTTTTGCTTTAGTTCTTTCTGGGTTAGACCAGCTCTTGTCTGGTAGTCACACTATAGTAATTCATTGAAGCATGACCTGCTGACACTCATGAATGTCGTTTCAGGGTTCTCTTACACATTGTGTCAAAGTGCCATGAAGAAGGCTTGGATAGCTATTTAAGATCCTTCATAAAGGTTTGTGGAGTAAAGCTTCCTTGTTGGATGTTTCACCTGTTTCCCAGGACAGTTGTATTTGATAGTTCATTTGGTTCTGCTTGCAGTATAGCTTCAGACCTGAAAAGCCAAACACTCTTCAGGCCCAGCTGATACACGAGACCCTGGCTACTACCATGATAGCGATATTGAAACAGTCTGCCGACTTCTTAGCCATAAATAAACTTCTAAAGGTGAGGATGGAAGATATAACCGGACATAAAAACAACATCCACATACTTGTTGGTGACCTTCTGTCTTAATTCTCATTCATATCCTTTTTGCCCTGGACCCTCCTCCATTTTATTATGTATCCTTTGCAGAGCCTTCTCCACCCTCCCTATACACCCCTTGCTCTCAATTAAATATGTAAAAGATGAATTTCAGATGCAGCAGAATCTTGTATCTGTTACAGTGTATAGTTTGTGGACCTAGTACTATCTATTTCCCAGCTCTAAGCCACTATTATCTTATGCCTAGGTTGAAATATTTGACAATATTGCTGGTAGGTAGTAGGCACTCGATAAATAGTAAATATTATTCCCTCACTTTTACTATTTCTTTCATGGGTGATGGAATTATGGGCCTTTTGGCATGTATTTCCTAGAAATTTGATGTTAGCTTTCAAATTGCATGATATGGGCAACCATATAGGTCATGTAAGCTGTGCCAATATTGTACCACAGCCAAACATGATTATCCAAACCAGTGTCAGCATCAATAAGATTTATTATGTGATGTATTTGGGAAAGGGAGCAAAAGGGAAGGGAAGGAAAACAAGAGAGGGCAATGGGGTGAATAGGATCAAGATATATTACATACATATGTGAAAATGTCATTAAACCATTTAATATATGATTAATATATGCTAGTGAAAACTTTAAATGTTTAACTGAACAGAACTGAAAAGATATAATAGAAATAATTAAAAGGTAGTTTGTTTTTATTGCTAGTCATGGCATTCCAGAATAATGGCAGTGGTAAAATAATCCTGTCCCGTGAAGCAAACCTTCCCTTTCTTGCACTGGAGGTGGCTAGTTGGCTTTGCAATTTCAGTACTTTTTTTGTCTGTAACACTTCAGAAGTATTATGTGAGACCTTGAGAGTGAACTGAGATCACTTGAAAATGTTATCAAACTTTAGAGACGAGATCTATATTGATTTGTCGAATTTTTTCAAAGCTTCATGTGTTTGGCTAAACAGTTAAGGCTTGTGTGTTTGTTTTTCAGTATTCATGGTTTTTCTTTGAAATAATTGCAAAGTCCATGGCCACATACTTGTTGGAAGAGAATAAAATTAAGGTAAGTAAGCTTAAAAATAATGTCTTGATTGATTAATTAGTAGTGTTTGAGACGTCCTGTAGTCAAAGATGGTCTGAAACCCATGCTCAACCTCTTAAGTGCTTGGATTATAGACCTGAGCCACCACATTAGGCTTATTTTAATTGCTAAATGGTAAATTTTACACATTTATAAGAATAACATGTAACAAATATGATAACTTTATACATAGTAATCATATACAAATCCCCTTTTATTCCAAATGTTCTTGTCCTTAACCTTTCCAGTGTTGTTTATAGAAACAATGGATGTTTTGGATAAATCTGAGTTTCCATTGTTTTTATACTCTAATGTGCAGCGTTTCCTACTTAGTTAGAAATAATTACAGATAATAACCTACAGTTATTTACATACTGAATGCATTGCCTTTCAAAGTTTGCATTTCTTTTGGGATTTAAAAGTGTTACTGATTAAGGAGCAGCTGGAGAAATGGCTTAGTTCTTGATACTCTTCCAGAGGACACAAGTGTGGTTCCTGACACTCATGTCATGCAACTCTAAACCACCTATCACTTTAGCTTCTGAGGATATGATACTGTCCTTTGGCCTCTATAGACACCCTCCTCCACACACACACACACACACACACACACACACACACACACACACACACACAGACACACACAGATAAATTCTGTAAAATGGTTTTTAAAAAATACAAGTTTGTTGAAAAGTTTCAACTATAAAAAGTAGTAAATGAGACAAATTCTTGCTATTAGAAAGACATACAGTACATGTAAAGTTTAAAAAGAACTTTATACAATTAGATATATTTCTGAGATGTGGTATGTATATACATTTACTTGGTTTTTGTATTTTAATTTTCTCTTTCTCCTCCTTTTCCTCTTTTACTTCGTTATTGTTGTTAAGTGTGTATAGGACCCCATGTGAGGCACAGTGCATGTGTGGAGGTCAGAGGTCAACTTTGTGGCGTTGGTTCTCCTCTTCACTACATGTCGGTTCTATGTCTCAGACTCAGATCACCAGCTCTACAAAGCAAGCATTTTGACACTGAGCAATCTCACAGGCCTTTTGTACTGGTTTTTCAAATTTGTTTCAAAGATACATGTTGACAACTCCAGATCTGAAATGCCTAGAGCTAGGAGGGTTTCAGATTTCAGACATTCACAAATCTTGGAATATTTGCATATACATAATGAGATAAGCATCTTCGTACAGGACACATGTCTACACATGAGACTCATTCATGTGTCAAGGATGCTTTATACACATAGCCTGAAGATAATTTTATGCTTTATATTTATTCGTACCTGTGCTTTGAATCCAACCAGTCACATAACATCAGGTGTGGAATTTTCCATTTGTAGTGGCTAGTCAAGTCTCAAAGTATCAGATTTAACTGCATGGGACCAGACTAGGCCCTCTGAATGTGAATGACAGTTGTGTGGCTTGGGCAGTTTGTGGAGCCTCTGGCAGGATAAATCATGGGACCAGGATTTATCTCTAGTGCATGAACTAGCTTTTTGAAGCCCATTCCCTATAGAGAGATACCTGACTCATCCTTGATACAGGGGGAGGGGCTTGGTCCTACCCTAAGTTGATATGTCTGACTTTATTGACTCCTGGTAAAAGGCCTTATCCATTCTGAGAAGTAGATGGGGTAGGGTATGGGGATGTAGGGGCTGAGAAGGATGAGAAGAGGGAGGGGGAATTGTGGTTGGTATGCAAAAGAACCTTTTAAATAAAAAAGTTTCGGATTTAAGAGTGCTTCAGAGTGGAGATTTTTCAGTTAGAAACACCCAACCTGTACACAGATGTTTTCTTAGTTATAGAAATCATAATGGTCAAGCCTGTGAAATAAAATAAAAATCCATCTCATAGAACTTTTATAGAGTAAGTTGACTGAAACAGTGACATGTGCTTATATTGTGTACCAGAATAAAATAAAATAAAATAAAAGTAAAATAAACAGAGATGTGCTTGTATCCCAGGAGTGTGGATTCCAGAGTTGGGCTATATTAACCCATACATACTATGTCTAATGATAATTTCAGGCAGTTATATTATTAGAGAATCAAATAGTTCTTGTAAGTTTAGGTCAGGAATAAAGTATACTTTGACCAACCAGTGAAGTCACTTTTAGTTGAGGAGAAGTTGCACTTTGGTTTGAAGCTGCTTCCATGGTGACACATGTTTGAAAGTAAAATGGCAATGTATTTATTTAGACCTTTTCTTTTTTTTGATTTTTTATTTATTTTTGAATAAAGTCTCATTTTTTATCCATGTTTCCCCTTGTTCAAACTCCCTTTCCCCTCCCTCCCCTCTCAGTCTATTTAGATCTTTTCAACACCAGCTTTCTTTTTATTTGTATTTAAGCTTCCCAGGGGCCAGAGATTTCCTGAGGCATATCATCATGTCTTACATTCACTGCTTCTTGCAATAATTCCCCATGTGACCATTCGCTATGCAGAGATTCCTGATGAGTCCCGAAATGTGAATTATAGCTTGGCCAGCTTCCTAAAGGTGAGTTAAGAGCAGCCAAAACATGTGAAGGATCTCTTCTTCAGTGATAGGGCCTGGAAAGCCTCCCCTTTGTCTTGGAAAAGTTGAGTGCTTTTGTTTACTTTTTTCCATTGTTGAGGATTGAACATAAGCCTTCTGCATGCTTGGCAAATGCTGCACTACTTAGCTATATCCCCAGCCCCCAGCTAGGTCGTTCCAAGGCTATTGAAATGACTCTTTGGCTTGACTGATGGATCAGAGTTCAGCCAGGTTTGCTCCCCCTCTCACTGGAGCAAGTAGTTAAATAAGAGGCTTAGCTGAGCCAGAAGACAGGTCATGCTTATTTCACAGACGTTTTAAGTACATTTTAAAACTTTTTTTTATTTGCCTTGGTGTTTACCTGGAACTACAGACAGCTGTGAGCTGCCACGTGGGTACTGGGAATTGAACCCCGCTCCTCTGGAAGAGCAGTCAGTGCTCTTAACCGCAAATGACTGTTGTTAGTTGGCACAATCATTGCCTGTCTGTTTTATGCATTTAAATCACTTTTCTGGTCCAGTTGGCTTTTAGGTTTGTGGCTTTCTCTGTAGGGTGTGTGTGTGTGTGTGTGTGTGTGTGTGTGTGTGTGTGTGTGTGTGTGTGTGTGTATACCTGTATACGTGTGCAGGTGGATGCACTGAGGCCAGAGCAGCACATCTATCAGTTACTGCCATATTCCTTTGCAATAGCATCTCTCACTGAACCTGGGACTAGCTTGGCTGGCAGCCCTAAAACCCTAAATATCCTCCTGTCTCCCACACCCACCATAGTATGGGCCACTGGGGTTCCAGGGCTGCACATGGGCATGACCAGCTTTTTTATGTCGTTTCTTAGATTCTAACTATAGTCCTCATAATTGTAGAGCAAGTGCTCTTCCCTACTTAACCATTTCTCATGCCCAAAGTTTTCAACTTTTGAATTAAAGATGCCTATTTGCTGTTATCAATACAGTGTGCATATTGCTAATACATATACATAAAATTGTTAACTTTGCTAAGTGAGGTTTAAGAGATGTCAGAAATCCCTATATTTACAAAGGATGGTGATTTTTACCTTAGTTATTGTTATATGTGTGGCTATATATTTAGATGTGTATCTTATTTTCTAAATTCTGCAGTTGAGGCTCTTAGGTCTTGATTTCACTGATAATTTACTTTGCTCTTTTTTATTAAGGTCATCCCAAACTCTGAAAGATATTCTCATCTTGTCTGTAAAAATAGCATCCTCTTTTGGTAGAAGATATGTAAAAATTATTTAAAGTCATGATAGGAGACACTTAGAATTGTATAACTAAACTTCCCTCTTTGTTTTAATAGCGCTGCTTGACACTCATGGACAGAGGATTTGTTTTCAATTTGATAAATGACTATATATCAGGATTTAGCCCCAAAGATCCGAAGGTAAGTTCTAAGGGCATAGTTATAGTAGATAATTGGACATTAGAGCATGAGGTCAAAGGTAGGACTCAAAACTGCTCTTTTCATTTATGTACTTAGAGTATTGTCAAAAGCACAGGTAATTAGATAAGTGTTTGGGAGACCACCAACAATTTACTAATAGGATTCAATATATAGTTGTAATTCTGACATTCATTGGACTGTTAGAATATGGATACTCAGCAGGATTAAGAAAGAAAAAGGCATCAAATGGAGTCTGCCGACCCTCATATAGGTCTCTCATGCTTTCTCCCTTTTGTGAAGGCATACTTCCCACTAGGGTGAGAATACAGCCAAAAGATCACAGCATTTCTGTTTAGAGTTTAGGATTCTTTGAGACTGATCCAACTGGAATGATGGGAAATGAAGAAACAACAGACACACATTCAGAAAACCTAGGATTGGATGAGACATGTACTCTGATAGAGACACACTATCAGGAACTCAGTCTATTTATGATATACAGCTTAATGGGGAGGCAGGTTTACTCTATACAACTGATGGAGGAGGTAGGGGATCACTTCAGGGTATAGTCACTCAGGTTGCATCTGTAGGGGAATAGGAAGGTCTGATTGATATTTATGCACACATTGTTGACTCATGTACTGTGGCCAGGGGAAGACTCTGCCATTCCTATGGGTCTGAGTCACTGGGGTCTTTGACATGGCTGTGCTCATTCCATGAATATTCATACATACAGAGGTAAAGAGATCTTGTTTTCTCTCAAAGCAGATTATAACTCTAGACTCTCGGAAAGGAAAACAAGTGTTCACCATAAATCACATTGTTTGTACAAAGGGCCTAACAGACTGGCACCAAGAGCACAACCTTATCACATAGGGAACATATCAAAATCCCTTTTCTCAGATGCCAGCCAACATCAGTATTACAATGGGCCTTTTAAAATTGACCACTCTTGGGCCAGCTATGTTAGCCGTTTCCTGTACAGATTGTATTTGCAAGTATCCTTTGGAAGATAAACACTTACGTTGGGATATTAAAGATCATTTTTTTTAATCATCAAAAACTAAATGTCTATAAAATGAGATGATATATAATTTACCATTTAGATTCTTGCTGAATACAAGTTTGAATTTCTCCAAACAATCTGCAATCATGAACATTACATTCCTCTGAACTTGCCAATGGCATTTGCAAAACCTAAGCTACAGAGAGTTCAAGGTATGTATTTGTATTTTCCATTACTTGGGATTGTCTTTTCTTTTGTGATAGCACTAGTGTAGCATAATATTTTCTGATGGAACCAGTTAACTTGAAAGTAACTTGAGATTTGTTACTATCTGAAGATAGGTTCATTAATGGCATTCTGCATTGTATCAGTGGCAATAATCTTAGTATGAAAGTGGATATGTCACATATATTGTTTGTAAATACAGATGTCAGACAGTAGTAAAATATTCTTTCTATCATAATAGTATATTGAATTTTATTTAAGACTAAATGAAAAAGTATGTGAATACATTTCTGCTGAAAGCATCAAATATAAATATAAAAGTAAAATGATAACTCATATGTACTAAATTTATTAAATGCCTCAGTTTTAGTCTCCATTGCTAGTTTTATTGAATGCTTCTTTGTTGTGTAGCACTATTCTTATGTTATTATGTTTTTTATTTGTCCCTTTTCTTTTCATATATTAATTAGATTTTTTTTCATTTGCGGTGGACCGTTTGACTTCAGTAGGTAGGTTTAACTCGGTTCACTCTAAAGTAGTATGCTGTGTTTAAACACAATTGAATTGATGAATGGCCAAGATGAATGGGGGCTTTGTTTGCTTTTCAAATCCTCCCTAGACAAAGTGAGCCTTTAATTTCTTGTAACCCAAAATCTTAAAGGCAAGTGCTTGTTAGTCTTAAAATAATCTTCAGTGTTATCTGGAGTCAACTTTCAAATGTCTGCCCTTAGAAAGCAAGTTCCTCTGTTGCAAGGCATCTTGGGGACAAGGGATGGGCTGAGTATCTGTTTTAAGTGTTTGTCACCTCTCTCAGGCTTGCTGCTTTCTCTGTCACCCTGTTGAATGGCTACTTGGCCACAGTCTTGAAGGTGTGGTTGAAACCACCAAATTGGATTTTTTCAAGTCACTGAAGCAAAAAAATCAATTGCCATTTGCAAAATCTACCCAGATAAGTCCACCTTGGTTATTCAATGCTGTCCTTATATCTAGAAAGTGATTGGAATTCACAAAAGAGCATGACAATGTAAGAGAGTCATATGCCTTGGTCTTTAGGGAAGTCTCTACTCAAGGCTAGTGGTTGTAGAAGTGGTGAAATTATAGCCAGTAAAACTGGAGACACATTTCAAGACCACTCTCTACCACCCCATCACTAAGTTGAGAGCATATGTTGCACAATACTCCCCTCCATATTTTTGATAGTGATGAGGAAGTTAGGGAAAAAGAGTAGGCAGGGCATTGGATTTAGAATTAAATTGGACAATTTGTAACAATCCAAAATCCTAACTGGAAATACTGCATTGCATTAAATACTGAATCAACCAAAAGAAAAAAGAAATAAAAGGAATTTTATTCAGCTCTTTGTTTTATCTAAAATAAATGAAAATATAATTTACTATACAAATTACTAAATTTGATTCCAGCCTCCTCTGAGTTACAATAAGGCAAACTGCAACCATAGAATTAATATGTAGGATTTAACGGAGATTAAAAGATCTAAAAAGAAATGAAAGATACAGTTTGCTGTGGTGACTTTATGAAATGGAAGATTTGTATTTATGTGATGATGATTAAAAGTGAGATGTGATGATGAATTGATGTGTGATGTGGTGGCTTTTTGTATTATCATTGTGTCTACTATGTTCAGGCCAATAAGTAATGATGACTGCAATGATCAATAATACTGTTGAGATGGTCAGTTTGTCTAGTTGGTCTTCTTTTTCCACTTCATAAATATAAATGCATAAGGAAATCAAGCATTATTCTAGAATGAGCCTATAGTTGAAATAAAACTTCTTCTGTTATAAAGAAATATGTTAAAAGATTGCAAAATATAGAATTATTTCATTCTAAGTTCTCTTGCAAGAGTTACTAAGACTTGAAATAATTTAGGGAAGAAAGTATCTTCATGACCATCTTTCTGACTGAAATAATCATTAAAACAATCATCTGTCCCTAATTAGGAGTGTTCTTATTTAGTAAAAATTTTGCATGCTCCTTCTAAATTACAGAGGAATTATTCAGATGGATTAATAATATAGTTCTTGTGAGCATGGCCACATATGATTAAATGATAATTACAGTATTTTAATTGGCTAACAATAAATGTTACATTTTTATTAAAAGTTACAAACTTTATTGTACTGCAGATTCCAATCTTGAATACAGTTTATCAGATGAGTATTGCAAGCATCACTTCCTGGTTGGTCTTCTTCTGCGGGAAACCTCCATTGCTCTTCAAGACAATTATGAGATCAGATACACAGCTATCTCTGTCATAAAGAATCTTTTGATAAAACATGCATTTGATACTAGATACCAGCACAAGGTAAGGGTGCCTCTATAGTTCTTGGGAGCACACTAGTAAATTTCTCCTAAGAGTTTTTCATTCAAGATGATGTTTACAATGGGAGACAAAGTTGGAATATCAATGAAAATGTATTTTTTTATGTAGCACTCCATTAACAATCTTTTTTTTCTTTTTTAAAAATTATTATGAACAAAGAAGTCACACTTTCTATCCTGTATATCCTTATTCAAGGTCCCTTCCCCCTCCCACCACATCAGGTCATTCTTTCTTCTCCACAATTCTCCATCCCCTCCCTGGGCAGGAAGCAGGCAGTCCCATGGTCCCACTGCCCCAATATTGCTTAGTTCAGTCTCCACTCATGGCAGATCCAGTTTTCTTCCCCCAACCTCAAGACTGAGTCAGGTGTTCCTCTAGGGGGAGTGGGATCCAAGGAGTCAGTCCAAGAAAATGTATTTATATAAATAAGATTTTTTCCCATCTCAGGCCATTAAGTTTTTTTAAGTACCATGCAATAACTTGAAGAAAAACATTTTTTTCAAATAATTTTTAATATTTTGATTCTGGTCAAGGAACAAGCCATGGTCCTGCACCTGGTGACATATAATGTGCCACTGAACTCTTTATCACCAGCTACTCAAACCGTATTTTTAAGTGAACATGTATAAAAGTCTCTGTTTATGTGACAATCAAATGAGATTATGTTGCTTACTGTATTTTTCTTATATTTAGTATAAATTTTTGGGCCAGTAAAGTTCTTTCATGATTTACTACATAAACTAATTAGGATTTTTGAAAAGTCATACAGAGACTGGAGAGATGGGTTAAGAGTTAAGACTGCTTGCTGCTCTTGTGCGGGACTGCAGTTTCAGTTCCCAATACCCATATCTGGCAGCTTACAACCATCTGTAATTTCAGTTCCAGGGAGATCCCATACTTGCAGCCTCCAAAAGCATCTGTATTCACATAGACACACACACACACACACACACACACACACTCATGCACCCTGAATATACTGTCAAATACCTTAATGTTCTTAAATATATAATATACCCCTAAATAAATATATATATATTAATATTTGTTTAAGAAGACATTAAGTATATCGTGTATAAAATATGTAATATGAATTTTTCTTTATACTAAAAAGATGTTATGATAGTATTTTACTAACTATCTAAGTCATGGATGTGTCTGTAAATCTTACATACATTTAACATTGTTTATGTGTGACTATAGCTCTGACTGCTGTAGGCTACTACTTTTAATATGTTATTCATATGTCATTAACATTGCAATTTAATGACATGGAAAATTAAATTACAATTGAAAGAATTTGGGTTAACCCCAAGTTATTTCTCTGGTATTGAGTATCTCAAGGAAATTTATTTCATGTTTGATAATACATCCTTTAATTTTTAATATTCAAATATAAAAGCATATGCTATAATTTGTTACTAGAATTAATTTGTAAAGCTGATATTTAGGTGTATATGTTTCTACAATTTTCTAATTTGTTGTGTTTTTTAGTTACCTAGTTTTTTTATTTGGAAATATTGCCAATTTTTTCATGATTCTGTCTGAAAGTAAATTGACTCTTTCATTGTATGACATAAATTATTTTATTGTAGTTTATGATAGCTTTGCCAAATTATAATTAGTAATACTGATGTTGCAAACAACCTTTTCCTTTATGTGGTCATGTATGAAAGCTGTGCCTACACTCTGTATTATGAATAAGTCTAAACAGCAACAAAGTTCTTAGACAGTTATAAGACTCATGCCTCTAAATTTTGTAGCTATTAGCTCACTTTTAGTCTTTTAATCTGATATATGGAACTAATTCCATTCATTTGAAGCATATACATAGTATTTATCAATAAAGTTTTGATATTTTTCAGAACCAGCAAGCCAAAATAGCACAGTTGTACCTCCCATTTGTTGGACTGCTCTTGGAAAATATACAGAGACTGGCAGGCAGAGATACTTTGTATTCCTGTGCAGCCATGCCTAATTCTGTAAGTGTTAATGCACTTCTCTTTTGAGTTACATCTTGTTTTACCTAATGCATTTGGAATTGAGGTCACACCTGCTATATTATCTCAAGAGTAAGCATGTACTTTTCAGTATATTTTACGTTCCTCCTGCTTTTCCCAGAGCAATGCTTCTCAAACGATAATGTGGGGATGTGTTAGAACACAGCTTACTTCAGTAGGCCCTAGGCTGAGGTTCAAAGTTCACATGTCTAACAAGCTTTGGCTGCCTCGGTCTATTCCAAAGGCTACATTTTGAATAACAAGGTCCAAAAGAATACTATAAATGCCTTGTTTCTGCATTGCTCTTAAAATTTGATACTAATTAATACACTTTATTGTTTCTATTCTTCTGGAGAATAAAATGAAAGCATCTTCACTTCCAGAGCATCAGACACTGGGGGTTAAGATTCCTTTGCTTCTTCCTATCCTTGGTAGTCTCTGGTTAGTATTTCTTGGTAAGTCCCTCTTAGTTTATTACAGTTGGGTCAGCTTTCTATTCCCCTTAGTGACTTAAGACTGACTTAAGGCACTTAACAGGTGACTAAATTTCTGTTTGTCATAACAGCCTTTGCCCTTGTAATAATTAAATTATCCCTTTCCAACCTTAGACCTAAAAGGGTTCTTGTCAGTCGCTCCTTATTTTGCCTACTATTTGTGTCCATCTTCATAAGTGTCCCTCCCACAAATAGCTTGTAACATTTTCTCCAGGCCAAATATCACCATTTTGTCATTTCTTGTTCCAAATCATTTATTTTCATGATCAATACTTCTAGATACCCTCCCATTTGCCAGTGGCCCTACTAAAACAATGATGTCAGGCCAGGTGCCAGCACTTGAAAGGCTGGGGCAAGATGATATAAATTTGAGGCAATCCTGGGCTACCAGAGTAAGATACTACCTCATAAAAATATGGTGTTCAAATTGTATGCTTTGTACTTGTTGGCCGAGTGTAAATGTTAACTCCTATCCCTCTTCATATTCTGAATGATCCTAGATTATTTCTGTACTTTGGTTGTCATTTCATATTGTTGGATGACAGGTTGAACTCTGATTTACAATATAATCTGGAAAAAACATCCCTGGAAATTCCCCTGCTAATTTTGAAACCCACTCCTAAGTTCCCAAGAAAGAGTTTTTTAAAGACCAGTTAAGGGCAGAATTTTAATTTTATTTTGTAATTATGTGTTTAGGCATGTGTCAGACTGTAGGTCTGTACATAAGTACAGACAGGTGCCTGTGGAGACCAGAAAAGAGTGTTAGATACCCTGGAGCTGGAGTTATAGGCAGAACTGAATTCTGGTCAGGAACAATTAGGCACTCCTAATTGCTCCAGCCCCATTTGTTTGTTTGTTTCTTATTTGAGACAGGGTCTCCATATGACTATAGTCTAGGCTGGCTTGGAACTTGAAACTTTACCTGATTCAGTGTCCTGAGTCCTAGGGTTACTGGCATATACCAACATCACCAGATGGAAAAGCCAGTTTCAAGCTTGCCCTGTGGCTTTCTTGCTTGTGGCACTTGGTCATGTTAATGACTGGGGTGTGGAGGCAATCTCACTGGGCTTTCTTCACACAGTAGTTCATGGTCATCCCATGTATTTGATAGTGTTATTTAGAAATCTTTCACTATTTGTTCTTTCTTTTGCAACTCATGCTTACTTAGACTTTTGTTACACTTCAACTTCTAGCATTGTCCCTGCTTCCAAGGAAGAGACCTGAACAATGTTTAGATTATACCAATTGCAGCCATCTAATTATATTACTTGGTCAGAGGTTATGATTACTACAGTATACTAGCAGCCACTTTAAAAAAAATGCCATTTAAATACTAAGAGTACCTGATATAACTTTCATAGTGAGCTTTGTTTAAAATCAGGGTTTTTACGATTGTTAAACAATTTTAGAATTGTTTACAATCTAAATCAGATTTCTTGTACTAGCTTAGAAATTGGTTAAATGACTCAAGCATCATACTTTGTTACAGGCATCCAGAGATGAGTTTCCATGTGGCTTTGTTTCACCTACAAACAGAGGGAGCTTGACCACTGACAAAGACACAGGTAATTAAGTTTGTTAAAGATTATACATCATGAGTGTTTAGAAATGTACCTCTATTCTTTTTAAAATATTTCATGATAAAACTATATATAGCCTGATCTTTCCTGAAGTTTAGTTAAAATATGACTCACTATGGGGACAAAATTTACTACAACAATGGAGCACACAGATTAACATTCCTCCAAATAGAGAAATAAATCATAAACTAACATGTAAAAAAATATGACTCACACATGCAGCCACATTTTCTAGTTTGTCTGAGCATGATCAAAATGGCCTAGTGGAAAACTGGAAGATAAAAAGAAAAAACAAATCAAAAACTGTTTTCCTTTCCTCTTAACTTTCATCAGTATTTGGTAAAACACTTCCTTTTCTAGGTTTGTGTTTCTCTACCTATAGTGTAGATAAGCTGCCTTGTGAATTACATGGCTTTATTACATGACTTCCAAGGAATTGTAATACACAAAAAATTGTTTTGAGAGGGTAAAATCACTTCACCTTTACTTGTTTTCTTGTGGTGTTTTGATATATGAATTTTACATTTTAGAAGACCAGAATCTATTTGCTGCAATATATATTTACATAAAATAATGTAGCACTTAGTTTTAAAATTATTTTGATAGTTCTTCCTATTGTTAACAAGAACTTGGACTTTTTTTTCAGCCTATGGATCTTTTCAAAATGGCCATGGAATTAAGAGGGAAGATTCAAGAGGTTCCCTCATCCCTGAAGGAGCAACAGGATTTCCAGATCCTAGCAACACTGGTGAAAATGTAAGAACTCAAACATTTATATATAGGATAACCTGGTGACTAGCTACCAAAATCTTTTAAAATAGACATGCTCTTATAGTCTATTTTGGATCTATAAAATGCATCCCACAATGCTTCCATGTCTTAGAAGTACCTTCCTATCCCTGCAGCTGCTACTTAGATGTCTTTTTTTTAAGGTTTTGCTACACAGTTAAGCATGCCCAGACAAGTCTTGAACTCAAAATCTCCTGTTTCCACCTTCAATTTACTGCTTTGATCTGGGGTCTTATTACATTGCTCAGGCTAGTCTCAAACTTCTGGCCTCAAGCAGTCTTCTTGTCTCCTAAGTCATGGCAATGACAGGCAAATACCATGATGTCTAGTTTACCTGATTGTCTTAATACTGTTTATAAGGAGTAAGGCAATTATCCTCAAGCACTCTAACTCTATCCTCTTTTGCTGTAGCTCACTGTAACCTAGATTGTAGGTTCCAGTTTAAACTGCCTTGCATTTTAATCAAAACATATTAGCATAGGACTGATTAAATCTTTTTAAAAATAACAATTTATTATTTTTCATTTATTTTACATACCAACCAGTTTTCCCTCCCTCCTCTCATCCCATTCTTTTCTCATCTCCCATTTACTCCCCTCCCCCAGTCCACTTCTCTTCTCTGTCTCTGTTCAGAAAGGGACAGACCTTCCATGGGCATAGAAGTATGGCATACCAAGTTGAGGCAGGACCAAACTCTGGGTCAAGGTTGAGGTAACCCAGCAGGAGGAATAGGTTCCCAAAATAGAAATAAGATAAAAATCTGAGAGAAGCTTTAGGTCCTTGAGTTGATAGTCTTAGAGTTCTCTAACTCTTCCATCCTAATTGTTTTAACCCTAACACTAAAATGTAAAATGTGTCTGCCTTGAGGTCAGAATACCATGTTTTACACAGTAAAGTTCTGTGACACTGTGTAAAATCATACATTACAATTTAGAAGGATCTGTAGAAACATTTTTGTAAAACAATGAACTCCCATTCTTGTTTTAAGTAAAACTGGGATTTTGACTTAACTGGAATTTTGTCAGCTACATCTAACCCCACATTTAGAAATCAGCAATTTCCTACTATTTTGTAGCATATTTGATGTGCATCAGAGTCACCTGGAGGGCTTAAAAATAAATGGTTTCACCTCACCCTCAGAGGGTCAGTAGGTGTGAAACAGGCAGGGTCTGCTATTTTGTGAGCCACCATGTGGTTGCTGAGATTTGAACTCAGGACCTCTGGAAGAACAATCAGTGTGCTTAACCTCTGAGCCATCTCTCCAGCCCCTGCTATTTTGTTTTTCTAAGTCCCCAGCTGATGCCGCTTCTGCTGTTTGGGAAGCACTCCTTAAGAACAACTGGAATATACATCTTTGAACCTTTGGGTAAATAGTAACTTATTTGCAAAGGTTCCTATTTCACACTATTTTGAATTGTGATGATACTGTCATAGATAATGTCAGAGCAATTAAATAACTTACTAGTAGTTCAATGGCTGACAAGCAATCAGAACTGAGGTTTGTTTCACTCCAAACTCAAAGTTTTTAGTAAGGCCTACCTTAGTTCTATATACCTTGATAGCTCAGCTTAGAGCACTGATTTATTAGCAAGGGTAAAGCTTTGTATTGTTGTTATTCTATTTATATGAAATCTCAAATAAACAAGAACTTGCCATGATTTGGTATTTAATCAGAACTCATTAAATAATAGGAACATCATTACGTTGATGTAATTTGGAAATATTATCTGGCCCTCCTTATTTTAATTATTGTATAATTATCCCATTTAAAATAGATTATTTGATAGTTGGGGGTTGGATATGAATACACTCTAAGTAGCGATTCAAATTGAAAAGTGTAATTTTTAGGTAGCAATTGGGAAGTAAACCAAGAAACTTGCATATGATAAGCAAGTGATCTATTTCTAAGCTTTATCTCCAGCCCTAAAATGTTTGTCGTGCTTTTCACATACCTTAAATCCCTTCTCCACATAAAAGCTATTCTTCCTGAAAGTGATATGTGAATATTTTAAATTTTTACTATTACTACATAAAGCATATGGGACTAAAACATTAATACATAATTAATGACTATGTCTTTATGAAGACCCTGAAGTAATTTCCAGTGATATTACTAGGTACAATAGTAATGAAGGCTCAGTCAATTTATCTGTCAAATATGCCATAACATTTATATTTATAGTTTTTCCAAGTAGGACAGGTAGTTAAAATATAATTGAGAATTGAATTTAAGGCTGTGTAAAATTACCATATTGTTCCCTAAGTCTCCTCTCTTTTATCTTACAGACCCGACAGAGTTCTTCAAGGAGTAGTATATCCCAGTATAATCGTCTGGATCAGTATGAAATCAGAAACCTATTGATGTGCTACTTATATATAGTAAAGATGATTTCTGAAGGTGAGAAATGAGCATATTCAGCAGGAATTCTACCAGACATCCCCCCTCATGATTTTAGGCCTGTAAATTGAGAACGTGCATGTTAGAAACAGATCTTTAAAGATTTAAGTGGTAAAATATCCCTTATGATGAACATTAAAATAAGTTCCTGTGGATTTAAGTCTTTAATATAATTTAAAATAACTTGATTAATTCATAAAAATTATGCAACAATTTTAAAGGATATGTATGCAAAGCATAAAATATGTTAAGTAGCTAATATTACAGGAAGAAAATAACAATACAAAATTAACATTTTAGCTTTTATTTGACCCAGGATTTGAAAAACATAAAAAGAGAAACAAAATATCAGGGTTTTCTGAAGTAAGTGATGTCATCATTGTCTCTGGAGCACCACTGGCATTGTCTGGAATCAGTCATTGTCTCTGGAGCATCACTGGCATGTCTGGAGTCAATCATTGTCTCTGGAGCATCACTGGTCCTGTCTGGAGTCAGTCATTGTCTCTGGAGCATCACTGGCCCTGTCTGGAGTCAGTCATTGTCTCTGGAGCATCACTGGCGTTGTCTGGAGTCGTTCATTGTGTCTGCAGTACCACTGGTGTTATCTAGAATCAGGCTGTCAGGCTGCTTCTTTTCTCGGAGAAGAGTGGTGTTATCTGCTAGCATTACTAGCTTCTCTTTTATACTATGTGACTGTCTATAAACAAGGGATAAACTACATGTCCTCAGAAGTTAAAATAAAATTACCTTTCTTTCAAATGCTGGATTTATTTACACAATTCCCACTCTCTTCTTCCATTTCTCAATATTTTACTCAAAAAGTATATAAGTCTAAAGGACATAAAATCCACTCAAGTGGGCATCATACAGTGTACACAAGTGACATTATATTCCTCATAAATATATATAGTTAACAAAGTAAATGTCAATTAGGGGAAAGCTCAGTGGACATGGCTAGCATATGTGAGACTGTGGGCTCAGTTCCTAGCACTAAAAAGAGAATTTCTCAGCACTCCAAAAATCAGTAAGTACATTTAAAATAAATTCAAAGGGCACCTGGGTTCTAATAACCATAAGCATGTAACTATTTTGAAATTAAAATTTCTGTAGTACTTTTTTAAAATTTGCTCAATTAGTTATTGTTTTCTTTTGTTTTTTGAAGCAGTCTCGTTAGGTAACCATAAATAGTCTCAAACTTGCTGTGTACACCAGGCTATCCTCTGCCTGGGATTAAAGGGATGTACAACTATGTCCTGCTTATTTTATTTCTTATGTGTATGTGTACCACATGTATGTCTGGCAACTGCAGAGGTTAGAAGAAAGCATGAGGTCCCTTAGAATTAGAGTTGCAAGTGTTTGTGAGCCACTGTGTGGGTGCTGGGAATTGAATCCAGGTCCTCTTCAAGAGCACCAAGTGCTCTTACCACTGAGTCATCTCTCCAGCCCCAATTTATGTAATTTTTGGGTCTCACTATTTATCCAAAGATGGCATCTCTTGATCCTCTTGCTTCAACCTCTTGAGTGCTACAATTACAAGGTTACACACCACATTTGGCTGTTTCATTTTTTTCACGCTGATGTCAGATGACAAATCCAGGGCCTTGCACATGCATATGCAAATGCTTCTCGGAAGAGCAAATACCTAGGCCATATTTTTTAATTTTTTATGGTTATTAGAAACATGAACCCAGGGCCTAGCACATGAGCTATATGTATGTGCTTCCAGGCTATTTTATCCATTTTATTAACAATTATATACCTTCTTTTGTGATACACAAAAGATTAAAACATTAGTCAGATATGAATAACAAATTCTGTAGTACAGCCGTCTTTTTTGTCATAGTCAAGGATGGGTCTTGAACTCACAATCCTCTGCCTATCTTCTAAATATTGGGACTAGAGGCAGTTGCTAGCATGCTCAACTATTTTTCATTTTAATTTCTTTTTCTGGTGCTGGGGATGAAACCTAGTGCTTAGAACATGAGTTATGCCCACAAAATATCTTTACCAATTTTTAGTAAACATTACATTTTTGTAATAGTATAAAATAATATAAATAATATGAATAATACAAATTATACAAACCATACTACAAATAATATAAAATTATACAATATAAATTATACAAATAATACACATTAGATAAGTTGATAGATAATATTAAAACCACTAGTCACATATGAATACAAAACTGTGAAATATATTAATACAACTCAAAAATAGCTATATTTTTCTTTTTTAAATGAATCTCACTATTTAGCTTAGCTTGGCCTAGAACTCACTACATAGCACAGGCTTATCAGCCTCCTAAGAGCTGGGATTCTACCACTGCATACTAAAAAATAATACAAACAATTCTGCAATCTATTGGTTTCAGAATTTACAACTTAAGAGAAAACTGTCAAAATTATATTGAAGTTCTGTAATGGCCCTGCATGTTTTGGAAAAGAAGTAAAATAATTTTTAAAACTAGAGGTTCATTTCAAGAAATAATGGATTACTTAATAACAAACACAGCTCATGCTTTTGACGTCCCACAAAGATAAAAAATGGGAGAATATGGAAATGGATTGTAGTGCTTATTGGCTTTCTTTATTTGAACCATGAATATTCTAACATATTTCATCTCAATTATAATAGCTTTGTAATAGTGAAATACTGTATTGTTGGCTCATAGAATGATAAAAAATATGGTATGGGAATACTCTGTTTTTGTTTTGTGGCTTCAGAGAGGACATTTTTCAATAACTCATATGTTTAAAATCACACTGCATGCCATAAGTCATACTCATTTTATTCTAAAAAATGTTTACTTCTAGATCATTTTTAATAGTTGGCTCTAGTGACCTTATCTTGTCTAGAGTAAAGAATATTTTCAATACTCTATATCCATTTAGATGTTGAGCTCCTTCTTACAAGTTCATATCATTCTCATAGTTTTTTAGACTTTGTTACAACCTTAGAAACATTAATGTAAACTTTTGTTCTACTTGTACACATTGTTTTGAGGACAAGAGTATTCTGAAAAGTTTCCTTCTCTGTCCTCTATATTTACTAACAGCAATTCACTATTTTATCTATATTTACTAACAGCAATTCACTATTTTAGAGTCCTAAAGGGCATGTGCCAAAGAGTTTTAAGTCATATTGCTTTATTCAATATTAGTTCCATAGTTTGAATGTAAAGAAACATTAACTTATTGAAAAAACACATGTGAAGGGAAGCTGCAACTTCTATTTTTTGATTTTTCTTTTCAACATAGACCCTGAAAGAGCTACCTCAAAACTACTTTTAGGCCTCTCTTCACAAGTTTTTACCTTTTCAGATTCACCAGTATTCATCAGAGTAGTTTTTTCCTTAGAAGGTAAAGGAGCACCATCAGATTTCCCTGTAGTGCCATTTTTGTAACTGAAACCAGAAAGTTCTAATTTTCTTTTCTGAATATATTTTGAAGTATTATCCACAAGAAACACTTGTGAACTAGTTGATTCTTTTCTCTTTGCCAAAAGTGGCAATACATTACTAGGATTACAAGGCATATTTTCCTCTGAAGTTTCAGATACTATTATAGCTTCTTCAGAGGATATACTGGAAAAATTCCAAGAAAAGGTATTTTTTCCTCCTTTTTGTGTGGAGGTCTTTTCTTTTACTTCAGAATGGTTTGGGGCACTAATCAAATCATTTTTCTTTGAAATTTCCAATGTAGCTGTTAAAGAATAAGCTGTACGTGAGGGTAAGACATTGGCCTCATTCGTAATATTATCCCCAACAGAGGGAGAATCATCCACATAAGAGCTCTCTGGAACCTCAGAGATTTCCTTACTGCCTAGTGCAGTTCCAGTATCACCTGGATTTGGTTCTGCATTCAAATTACATAAAGATTTTTTCTGTTCATTTTGTGGTTCTGTAACATGCCTAGGAGGAGGAGGCAACTGTACTAACTGGGAAGGTTCCTTTACTGTATAAACTTGTTTCCTTTTCATTTGAATACCAGGAATAAAATCCTCATAATCGCTCTCTGAAAATTCCAAACGTGGCAGGTTTGCTTTTACCTTTTCAGAAAGCTTTCTATTTTCTTCTTTTAATTTGTTATTTTCCACAGTGAGCTCAGCAATCTGCACTAAATATTTTTGTTGCATGTTACTAAATTCTTGTTGTAGCATATTCCTGAATATTTCATTCATTACACAGCGCTCACATGATTTTGAATCAGAGGCTTGCCGTGTCTGTGTCGCTAGTTTATTCTTTCCTACTGGGCCATGCCGCCTTCCCTCTGTCAACCTGGCTTTCCTCATAGTGGTCAATTTCATCTGTAAACGATGAAGCTCTTTGTCATGGATGTCTTTCAGTGCTAACCACGCCTTTTTAAAATCATCAGACACCAAATCGCTTACACTAAGCTTAGCTTTACCTAGCCATAAGGGTTTTTTTCCATTTCCTCTCTCTTCACTACCACTACTGCCAGCCTGCATCTTGATTCACTTATGGAGAACCAAGAAAGAAGGGGTTTGGGCCTGACAGTGCCACTGACAGAATGGCCTAAGACCCTCGGCTGAGAACTTGTCACCCACTAGCGACTGGCAGCCCCACTGGCCGATCTATTGCTACGGAGCTGTGGCCAGTACCTTCACGGTGCCACTGACTAAATGGCAGAGGAGCCTCTGAGGGAGGGGAAGGTTCACTGACCAGAGCACTAGCACCTGTGGCCCTGCCCACGAAGGCGACGGGCCTGGCCTCCCAGGCCTCCCCTCGCCTGCCCCTTTACAGACCTGCCAAGAAGCTGCCTTAAGACACAGTCCACAGGAGCAGGAGGAGAACGCACCGAAAGGCCCAGTTTCTTTCCCCTAGAAAGAAGCCAAAAGCTCTTTGTAGGGGAAAAAAAAAAGTTATCAGAGCGAGAGGGAGAGAGAAACGCACTGCTCTCAAAAGCGGCGCCCGCTCTCTGAGGACTGGCGGGAAAGCCAGAGGTGTCAAGGGACAGTGCGCATGTGCTAAAATGGCGCCCGCTCTCTGAGGACTGGCGGGAAAGCCAGAGGTGTCAAGGGACAGTGCGCATGTGCTAAAATGGCGCCCGCTCTCTGAGGACTGGCGGGAAAGCCAGAGGCGTCAAGGGAGAGTGCGCATGCGCTAAAATGGCTCGCGCCCTCTTAGTACTGGCGGGAAAGCCAGAGGTGCCAAGGGAGAGTGCGCATGCGCTAAAATGGCTCGCGCCCTCTTAGTACTGGCGAGAAAGCCAGAGGTGCCAAGGGAGAGTGCGCATGCGCTAAAATGGCTCCCGCCCTCTTAGTACTGGCGGAAAAGCCAGAGGTGCCAAGGGAGAGTGCGCATGCGCTACCCTGTGCCCCTCTACCACAGAGTGTTTTTTTTTTTCTCCCCTAGAGTCTGGCAGGAGACCGCTGAGGGACAGTGCGCATGCGCACTTCGCCTACCAGGGTTTTTTGTTTGTTTGCTTGTTTGTTTTTTTTCTGGGAGACATCAAAAAGCCAGATAGAGCGGAAGAGGACAGAAATTGCTGTTAGCTTAGAACAAATCTTTTAGAACAAATCATATATTTTAGAACAAATCGTATCAAAACCATTTTGATTATTGATAATATTTTAGAATCACTGAAAACTGTCAATATTAATGGTTTTATTTTTTAAAAAAACAAATTTGGGAGTAAGCTGAAGACCGTGATCCATGCTATAATCCCAGCATGGACGGCCGACATGAGAAGATTGTGGATTCAAGGCCAAGATTTACAGTTTCCTGAAACACTGGACCCCAGTTTAAAAATGAAATTTAGAAAATGCCTTATAATCCCAGCAATCAGGAGGCAGGGTCATGGGAATGGACAGTTTAAGGCCAACCTGAGTTACATTACCAGGACCCTCATCTTCAACCTGGGCCAGAGATAGCTGCCAGTGGCAAAGACATTTGCCCTGTATCCTTAATTCACTCCCTAAGGCCCATATGTGGAAAGAGGATACTCAAGTCGTAAGTTGTCCTCCAGCTTCCACAAGTGTTGCAGCTCAAAATGCTCCCACACAATAAATGTAATAATAAATGTAATTGTGAAAATACTTTTAAAAGCAACTGGTAATGTATCTCCAGGACAGAGCACTTTCCTAACACAGATAGAGTGCTAGGTTTGATCCCAGTATCAGAAAAAATAAATTATTGTTAAAAATGGGAGAAGCAACATCAAAAACCCTTCATTCTACTTCATACCATCATAAAGTCAGAATTGTCTCCTGAATCCATGGCTTTTGCTTGGGTGGAAAGGGAGCCATTTATCTACTTTTTAATATAAAACTTTTTGTCATTTACAGTAGGAATAGCCAATACTGTTAGCTATATTAGAGGAATATAAAGCATAGTTTTTTTTAAATTTTTTAAACACTTTTATTTATTTATTTAATTATTTGCCCTGGTGTTTGCCTGGAACTGAAACTACAGACAGTTGTGAGCTGCCATGTGAGTGCTGGGAATCGAACCCGGGTCCTCTGGAAGAGCAGACAGTGCTCTTAACCGCTGAGCCATCTCTCCAGCCCCTAAAGCATAGTTTTATACTGCCAAATTTTAATAATTATTATTTTTTAGTCAGAGCTGGGCAAAGGTGGTACATTCCTTTTATCTCATAAAAGAAGAAGAGGGTCAGGAATTCAAGGCCAATCTGAACTATAAGACCTTGTCTCAAACAGACAGTATAAAACCCTATAGGTAGGTAGGTAGGTCAGAAAAGATATATTCCAAAAATGAAAAAATAGGTTGAAGAGACTTATATGAGATAGATCTAAAACAGTCTTCTGTCTGCACAGAAATAGTTGGAAGCCTAGATAGAATATCAGCCTTATTAACCAAAGAGGACTCTTCACAAAAATGTCTATAAACCATTGTTTGTGAAATTTTAGAGTTGACTAAGCCTTGGGTATAAAAGATAAACAAAAATTTTCTTATTTTATCTTCATCTATGATAGGAAGATTGGAGCAAACCATCCCAAAGGACATTTACAAAGTAAATAAAAGACTGTTAGAAACTGAAATAAAGATTACGTGATACATTTGAAACCAGTGCAAAAATATGTATGCCTATTATTCTGAGCACAGTGTGATGAAACACATTTGTAATCCAGCACTCAGGAGGTAGGGCAGGATGAAGACAGTCTGGGCACTTTTAAGTTTAAGGTCAGCCTAGGTCTCATAGTGAAATCCTATATAAAGAAAGGGGAAGGGGAAGCCCACCCAGCCCCCTGCCCAGCCCCCTGCCCCACCCTTGGATGTTGCAGACCTATAATTCCAGCACTGTGAAGTGGAGGCAGGAGGATTAGGAGTCATCCTTAGCTACATAGTAGATTTGAGGTCTGTATGGAATATGTACTATTATGTCCTTATGAATATAAATGTGTGATAAATGTGTGTATGTGTTGGGCAGTAGAAAGTGTGTGGTGGTGATTGATGCTAGGCTCACTCAGTTCTTTGTTCTCAGATCTAACACCTTATTTCTCCTATTTTCAGATACTCTCTTGACTTACTGGAATAAAGTGTCTCCCCAGGAGCTCATAAACATTCTCATACTTCTAGAGTAAGTTGTGGTATTTTCCTAAATGTTACACTTATTTGGAAAAAGTGAGTCGGTAGAGTTTAGAATTATAGTTTTTCTGTTTTCAGAAGCTCATTTGCTAATGTGGTAGAAATGTTAAATTATGTTAATAATCTAGAGTCTGGCATTCCTCAACACAGTGATAAAAGAAAAGCAAGGAGATGGAATACTTGTGACCCCATAGAAAAACTCTTATCCAGTTATCTTACAGATGAGCAGAAGTCTTACTCTGTCCCTGAAAACTAGTAAACTAGAATGCTATCTGCTGGCCTGTATTGTTCATTTGAAGCAGATCCTAGATTAATAAACAGCTAGCATTTAAATTTTGAACTCATATGTAGACCTGAGTAATTCTAAATCTAAATTGTTATTCTAAATAATGCTAAATTATTACTCCAGGAACGGAGAGATATAGTTTATGAAGGCATATAGAAATATACGTCATCTGCAGATATTTTGAAAAACTTGGTTAAACCAACCATAGTGACTGAAAGGTGTTATGCTGAGCTATGTTATCATTATCAAAAGCTAAAAGCAAAATTGTGCACAGGAGATGTAAGATTTTTTACATAAATAGTACATATAACATATAAGTTTTATGTGCATATATAATATACAAAGAGGGTAACTGATACATAAACAGTTGATTCAGATTTTTC
The DNA here is from genome assembly GCA_004025045.1 of Sigmodon hispidus. Taxonomy (NCBI): domain Eukaryota; kingdom Metazoa; phylum Chordata; class Mammalia; order Rodentia; family Cricetidae; genus Sigmodon; species Sigmodon hispidus. The sequence continues at coordinate 58,355 of PVIH01006051.1, forward strand.
AAAAAAATTACAGAAAATATCTGCTGAATAGCAGTTAAGATTTCAAAGGGGTTCTCCTATATATGTGTTTATTAGTTTTTTAAAATTAATATTCAAAATAATGAGATTTTCATTATGACACTTTCATTCAAATTGTTTCTGTTAATTTTCTTGCCCCATCCTATAGCCCCCTTCCCTTCCTGCTGGCCCCCTTCTTCCCTTTATTAGTTTTATTTCTGCTTTCACATAATGTGTCTTCATTTTTTCCTGTTTTTTTTCTTTCACTAGCCCTCCCTGAAGACCTCTTCCTCCCTTCATGATCCCCCTTTTAGGTCCTGACCTATATCCTCCCAGCCCCAGATGTAGTGAGCACTGTAAACATGCTGGGAAATAGTTCCATCAAAGACAATGGATATTGAGAATTTGTTTGAAAAGAGACTGGAGCAAGGGGGTGGTGGAGGAAGATTAGCTTGTTTGTCATGTAACTTAAGACTGTGACAGCTGTCAAAGCTGTGAGCGCATAGGAATTTAAATGTTATTTTTTTCCTATTTTTATGTGTTTATGATTATTAACAATAGAAAGGATTTTAACATCATTATACAGAATACAGCATTCATCCCCATTTATATAATTAAGGTATATGTTTTGTCTTAATGAGTGCTAAAGACATTGCCTATGGCATGGTACAGCACACAAAGGATGTTTTAGACAGGCAAGTTTTTTTTTTTTAATCTGTCATTACAGTCATGTATGGGACATTTACTGCTAGTATATCTATAGCAGATATATGTGGAAAGATAGGATATGGCAAGCCTATAAGTAGTTATCTGGGCATTTATTTTTATGAAAAATTATGTTCTTGTAAATTGATCTCTAAAACATATGACCGTCTACTTGTTAACTTTCACCGGGTAGCAGTATATTACTAACATGTTGATGTTTTCCTTTCCAGAGTATGTTTGTTTCACTTTCGTTATATGGGGAAAAGGAACATAGCAAGGTAATTCCTGCAGCACTATAACTTTCTATGTATTCCTTCTTTTCCAACAGAGCAGTCCCAATCATTCCACATAAAGCCTAAGATACTGATTTTAGGTTAACATGAAGGCAGCTGTGATTTTGTCAATGGATCCCAGTTCAAGGTTAAAATTAATATGAGCCAATACTGTGATAATGACTAGAGTGATATGTAAGGTTTCTACCTTCTGGTTTCCCTCTCAACTTCGAGCAGATGCTTATGTTTCCTGTAGGACGTAAGGAACGGCTAAATATAAGGGCAGGCAGAAAATCAAAAAGCCAAGGTAACTGTAAGATGTGTAACTTTTGCCAAATACTAAGATGACTAGAAACCGTCAACAGTAATTAGGACATATGTTATATATTATTTATTTATTCTATTGACTCTTAAATCTTTATAAAGAAATGTGTGAGGGGCTCAGAAGCAAAGATCAGTGGCAGAGCATTTGTTTAGCATGCACAGTGTCCTGGATTCAATTCCCAAGAACACCAAAAAGATTAAGAAGACAAGGAAAATAAATTTGTGCTTGGAATATAGCTCAGCAGCTGAGTGCTTTCTTAGCATGTGAAGCCCTGGGTTCAATTCCGAGCACTAGTTAATAAAAAACAAAAACAAAGCCCAGGAATGATTGAAGGGTCCTTAGGCAAAGAAGGATCTTGCTTTTTTCAGTAATGGGTGTGTATGTATGTGTGTGTATGAAGCAGAACTACTCATTAAAGGAATTCAGATATAGTCTTTTAGAAATGTATTTATAGTTGCGTCATGTTTAGACAGGTACATACCATGGCAAATGTAGGAAAGTCAGAGGGCAGCTTCTGTGAGTGTGGATTTTCTCCTTCCACCATGTTTGTCCCAGGGATTCAACTCGGGTGGTTAGCCTTGGTGGCACCTTTAACCACTGAGTCATGTCTCCAGCACCAAATAGTATATTTTCCAAAATTGAAATCCATAGCAGTTCCTTTGGGCGCGGGGGTGGGGGTGGTGGGGTGGGGTTTCGGAGACAGGATCTCATGGAGCCCAAGTTTGTCTCAAAGTTGTACTATTTCAAAGGAGGACCTTGAACTTCTAATCCTCTTGCCTCAATTTCTCAAGGGGTTGGGACAATAAAATGTGTCACTGTAAGTGCTTAGTTCCACAAATTACAGCCTTTGGATGGGGTTTGTTGCTGTGTCTCTAGAACAGACTAGTGATAGATCTCAAGCGTTGTTTCAGTTTCTATCATCTTTCCTGGTGACTGTGAGCTGCTCTGATCATTAGCACCATAAACCTTCGCATCTCAGCTTCTGTTGCTTCTACTTCATAAGAGGAGAAATAAAGTTTTTCATTCTTAGTTTACAAATGACCCAGTTGTAAGCAGTCCAGGAGACTGAATTGATACTCATTCTTGTTTTGGTTTGGATTGTTCTCTGTGTAGCTCTGACTATCCTGGAACCTTTGTAGATTAGGCTGACCTCGAACTCACAGAGACCCCACCCCCGCCTCTGCCTCCTTAGTGCTGGATTGAAAAGGCCTGCATCACCACCACCACCCAGTAATACTCATTCTTAAATACATGATGCCAACTTCTTCCCATTTTCAGTGTCTGTCTTTTCTCTTCTTCCTCACTTCCTATAAGAAGACTGAATAATATTGGAGTGTTGTCTCCTTAACCCCAGTGGTTTTGAGAAGTATAGAAGTGGGAATATCTTTCTAAATACATTAGTTCTATTATTATAGTATAAGCTTTTTTAAAAAAAAATCAAAACTTTGCACAATTTAGGGGATAGAAAGATAGCTCACAGTTTTCTGTAGGCCTCATTTAATCCAGGCAATAGTTGATAGAGTCTTAAGCAGCATATCATATTTATCTGGAAACTCATCAACGAAAATCACATTTTAGTTCAAAAGATTCAAAGAATATTATTTTATTGGACCACTTCAGGCTTTTTGTTTGTTATTGGTTGTTGGGGTTTGGTTTTTTCCCAGACAAGGTTTATTTGTGTATCTCTGACTATCCTGGAACTTGCTTTATAAAAACCATGCTCTTCTGGAAATCATGGAGATCCACCTGCCTCTGCTTCCTGAGTGACAAGACTAAAGGTATATACCACCACCATCTGGCTTTATTTCAGTTCTTGGTTTAAAATTTTATTTTAGGGTGCATGATGCCTGGCTATCAAAACACTTTGGAATAGACCGAAAATCTCAAACTATGCCAGCTCTTCGAAACAGGTCAGGAGTGATGCAGGCTCGACTTCAGCATCTTAGTAGCTTAGAAAGCTCATTCACACTTAATCACAGTAAGTAAACATGAGAGAGGGGACCCATATGAAATAGCCTGGTAACCCTATTTAATCTTAAAAAAAAAATTACATGTATTTGTGTGTGGTGGTGTGTATATAGCCATGTTCATGTGGGAGGTGCAAGTGTATGGGCAAATGTGTGGCAGCCCAAGGTTGCTAACAGGGATCTTTCTTAATTATACATCTATATTATTCTTTGAGACAGGATCTTTCAGTCAAACCCAGGTAGGACTGGTCTCACTTTCCAGCTTGCACCCCTGTCTCTGCCTTCTTATAGACAACACTCCAAACCCACCCAGCATTTACTTGAGTTCTGGGGATCAAACATTGGTCTTCATGCTTACCCGGCAAACACTTTAACCACTGAGTCATAATCAAATCCCATTTGTAATCTTAAATCCTGCTTTTAATCACCATAATTTCTCCTGCATACAGATATAATTGCATATCTCTGTGTTGGAATGTTCTCTGTATGCTGTAAATAAAGGAGCTGTTTTGGCCTATGCACAGCACCATAGAAGTGGGTAGAGGATCAGAGGACAGACAGGTAGAAGGAGGGTGGAGTTAGTCAGTCTCCATCTGACCCTTGAAGAAGAGAGACATGTAAAGGAATCCAGGTGAGCCGCGGGCCGGGCCACGTGGCAGACAGATTAATAGAAATGGATTGAATTAAGATGAAAGAGCTAGCTAGTAATGTGCTTGAGACATGACCCGAACAGTATGAAGTTAATATAAGTGTCTGATTCATTTCTTTGGGAGAAAAAGCTGCCGCGGGCCAGGTCTGAACCTCCGGCCCAAACAGGCTCAGAAAACCTTCTACAACATATCTCTGCTATGTATTTATTTATATACTATAATTTCATCACTCATGACTAAACAGCATGCATGATTTTTTTCAACAACTGTGATTATTAATATATTGTTAATTATTAACTATTATTAATATATGTTTATATTAGATACCCTTTCTTGGTACTGTCAACTTTTATTTTTTAATTTCATTTTTTGTATGTGGATCATATATGTGCCTGATGCTTGAGAAAGCCAGAAGAGGGTATTAGATTTCCTGGAACTAGAGTTAGAGATGAGTGTGCATCACCATGTGGGTGCTGGGAATTGAACCAAGGTCCTCTGGAAGAGTAATACATGCTCTAAACCACTGAGACATCTGTTTAGCTCCATAAAATTTTAATAGAAAGTACTAATATTCTAATAAGATAGCATATGTAATATTCATTTAGAGTTATTATTATTGATCTAATGACTAATGACATATATGTCCCGTGCTGACTGCAAAAATGAAACAACTCTAGCAGAGCTTGGTAGTATACGTTTGTAATCCCAGCTACCAAGGAGGGTGAGACACGAGAAGTTCATAAATTCAAGGCCTGCCTGAGCAAATTTGACCTGGTCTCACACAATTTAAAAAAAAAAAAGAAAGAAAGAACAACAACAACCAGAAAACAAGATCAGTGGTAGAGTGCTTGCCTTATGTTCAATTCCCGGTAGCACCAAATAATAAGAATTAGTTCTAAGTACCATTCGTTGAAGATGTACTTAAAAAGGACAAAACACTGAGAAGAAGGCATCGAGGACATGGAGAGAAATCTTGCCTAACTAGGGATATTAGAAGACTAGGTAAAGTATTCTCTCCAAAGTAAATATTAATCAAAACTCAGAGGAAGAACACTTTTGTTTTTATAGGGTTCTTTAAAGGGTACAGAAAAAGAAGCCAGGAAAATTGGTTTTGTGAAGCCTAATAATAGTAAACAATGTCTTGTGCAGGTAGATCCTGAGCTAAAAGGTTGGAGACTTTTACAAATTTTAAAGGTCACTGCTTCTTGTACAAGTGTAATGAGCCTGCTTCTGTCCACCCATAAAGAGCCTGGAATTTAGAAACAAGTCTCATGTCAACTGGCAGAATTGCAGATCAGCTGACCATAGCACACTCAATTTGGGTGGCTTTCTCCTATTTTCATCCATGTTGGCCCCTGTGACCTCCCACATGACCTCCTAGTAACATCAACATAGCTCATTACTGAGATCACATCATTAGAGATCACCTAGGTACATGCTGCAGAGGTCTTGATAAGGTGTTCATAGTGAATACCACTTTACACTGATTTAGTGAAAAGTGAATGGCAGTAATTAAACCAGACCATGGCCCGGTAAGGAAAAAGTGCAGTGAAGCTCATTAGGTCTGTTGGTATTGTGTACTCCTTCTAGGAAGGCAAGACTCTGTCACTGAGGCTGTTACATAAGTCGGTGTTGGGCATGCTTTAATTTGCTTCTCCTACCTTAGGTTCTGCAACAACAGAAGCAGACATTTTTCACCAAGCACTTCTGGAAGGCAATACTGCTACTGAAGTTTCTCTGACAGTACTGGACACCATATCATTTTTCACCCAGTGCTTCAAGGTAAAGATGAGTTTGAGTTCAATTGGTGTTCTCGAGAGGAAAACATTTTACAATAACTAGCTTGTGGGAGGCAGGGGAGTGTAGTTTGAAATAACATGGTCGGAACAGCAAGGAAACACTGGTAACAAGCCAAGTTTGACAATGCTATGGTAAAACCTTGGGAAATGACTGCAACTCAATCATCCATGAAGTGAAGTGTTTAGACTAAAATATCCTTAATCTTCCTCTGCCTCTCAAATTCTATTGCTTAATATTTGTCTTTAGAATCAATTTTCTGCCAGGCGTGTTGACAAATGCCCATAATGTCAGGACTTGGGCAACCGAGGCAGGAGGGAACCACAAATTTGAGGGTAGCCTGATCTATATAGAAAGTTCCAGGCCAAGTTAAGTCAGCCAAGGCTATGCAACAAAGAAAGGAGGTGTGAGAGAAAGAAGGAAAGGAGGGACAGTTTTCTTTTGTGTTTTCTAAATTAAAATAACTAGTAATTTTACTGGAAATCCTGAGACTTGGTCAGCCAAAGTAGTCATTGTAACAGGTGATATCCAGGCGAACTGACAGGCTGTTCAGGTTTTACTCATATGTTTTTCTCTCAACCCAAATCATCATTCCTTTGATTTGTAAAATAAAGTAAAAGCAGTTAGCTTTCAGGCTTGTCATATTGCATGAATTCTATTTGGTATTATAGTAAAAACCTGGAGCCAGATATTGGAGAGAAGCTGAAATATCATAGAGAAAAGGAACAAACCACAGCTGTTCCTCACTCAGCCAACTCTTCAGAGTCTCTCCATGAATCCTCTGACTCCAAGCTTCTCTGTCCTTAGCTGAAGTGGCAGGGGAAGCTGAACTCCTCCCTTCTCTCCCTCTGCCTAGCTGTCTTACTTCTTGGATCAACTTTCTTAGAGCTAGAGTTAAAGATAAGTGCCACCCTTGCCTGGCTCTGTTAGGCCTTGAACTCACAGAGATACACTGGGATCTCTGCCTCCCTAGTAATGGGATTAAAGGCATGGGTCACCACTCCCTGACCTTCTCGGCTTGGCTTTGTGAGTGGCTCTGTCCTCTGATATTCTAGAGTATTTTTATTAAATATACAATATATCACCACATCACAGATAATAGATGTGAGAGTTCTTTGGAAGTAGAAAGTACATGAGCATAATGTAAGTAGCATAAGTTTGAGAATCTAAAAGGGGAAATCATAGCTGCCTTCTCTTAGTTACAGATTATTTGGGGCTGTTTTGGTTGGTTGGTTTGTTTTGCTTTCCTCCTCTTTCATCTTTTAAATCTACTTATTTATTAATTTTGTATCCTGACCCAATTTTCCTTTCTTCTCTCCTCCCATTTCCTCTCCCCATCTTCTCTCTGCCCCTCTCATCCACTCCTCTTTTGTTTCTGTGCAGAAAGGGGCAGGCCTCCCATGGGCGCCACCAAAACAGCATATCACATTGAGGTAGGACTGAGCTCCTCCTCTATTAAGGCTGAGCAAGGTGATCCATGTTTCCTTCCCTTTCTTAAGTAATAGAGTTAATTGCTTTGGGCTTCTGGATGTAGTATGGAAACTTGCCCCATGTTTCTCAAAAACATTATTAGGGAGAATCCAATAATATACTAGGAAGGAGTTGTAAGCCCTGTGGTGGTGGTAGTGCTGCTGCCACAAACCATTAATCCCAGCTCTCAGGAGGTAGAGACAGGCAGATTTCTGTGAGTTCCAAGCCAATCTGGTCTACATAGTGAGTTCCATGATAGAAAGGGCTGTTACACAGAGAAACCATGTCTCAAGCCAAAAAAAAAAACAAACAAACAAACCCCAAAAAACAAAGAGTAAGTTATAATAGTTGACTTTGCAAAACTTTAGGTTTGTTTTGATTAAAATAATACACACTTCTATTTTTCATTCTGTCAGTAGATAGGGCATCAAGTCTCGTGACTAGTCTTTCATTCCTCCTTCCTTTTCTGATATGTTTTTATTTAATAGATATTTATATATTTCTTGGTAAAAGTCAACTACTCTTAAGCACTTTACAAATACTGACTTACTATTTTTGGTTCTGGGGATCAAGTCATATCCTCATTCCTGCAAAGCTCATAATTGTGTCACTGAGTCACCTTTCTTTTTATTTTGAAGGCTGGGATAATAAATTTTGGTGATGACATAGGAAAATGTGGGATCTTAGGAAGTTACTATGATTCCAGTTGCTTGTACTACTGTGTCTGAGTTTACATAGTTTCTGGGAATCTGAGCAGAGGTCCACATGCTTTCATGCCAAGCACTTTACCCACAGAGCCCTCTCCAGCCCTGATGTTTTTATTTGAATTTTGGTTTTTTCCTTTCTGGTTTGTTTTTTTGCAGTGTTGGGGATTGAACCCCAGACCTTCACATAGTACACAGATTCTTTTCCACTGAAATATATATTGGAGCCCCTTGGTGATTTTTTAGAGCAGATTTCATAAACTGATCTCTCTTTACAACTGTACTATTTATTGTTTTATGCCAACTTAGAAGAGCCATTTAAATAGCCAGTTGCCCTATCTGTTTTCTGAACTCATGGAGGGTTCAGTTTGTTACTAGTGCACAAATATATCTTATGCAAAATGTACTTCCAAAACTAAACTTGGTAACAGATTTTTTTAAAAAAAAAGAATTGTTTTTTGTCTTAATTAATAATCTCCCAGAGAGGGGCTGCAGAGATGGCTCAGCGGTTAAGAGCACTGACTGCTCTTCCCGAGGACCAGGGTTTGGTTCCCAGCACCCACATGGCAGCTCACAGCTGTCTATAGTTCCAGTTCCAGGCAAAATATCAAGGCAAATAAATAAGGTTTAAAAAATAATAATAATCTCCCAGAGAAATTCAAAGGCCAATTGACTTGTATTTGTTTTTAAGTTTCTGAATTGAAAGATAATAAAAAATATCCCTCCCAGTCAGACATGACTAGACATATGCATAATCTCAGCAAGAAAATCACAACTTTGAGCCAGCCTTGGCTATCTATATATGTAGCAT
>PVIH01006051.1:67152-116044 GCA_004025045.1 Sigmodon hispidus
TTTTTGGCTTTTCAAGACAGGTTTCAGTCCTGACTGTCCTAGAACTTTCTCTGTAGACTAGGCTAGCATCAAACTCAGAGATCCACCTACCTCTGCCCCTCAAGTACTAGACTTATAGGCATATGCCACCATGCCCAGCTTAAGAGTAGAAATATTCTAAATGTAGTTCATATGGTGTTTTAGAATTTCCAATTTAGGTTGATTATAGCATGATTATTCTCAACTAAAATACTCAAAATAGTTTAAAAACTTCCAAAGGCCAAACAATAGATTTACAAAGCAGATAATGCCCATGTAGTAAAATTGTTTCTCTTATATGTGGGAGAGAGGGATAAACTAAATGTTTCTATAAAGTGGTTTATTTTTTGCTTTGATTTGTTTTATTTTATTTTTCATGTTTTGTAGAACCAACTTTTAAATAATGATGGCCATAACCCATTAATGAAAAAAGTATTTGATATTCATCTGGCTTTTCTTAAAAATGGACAATCTGAAGTATCACTGAAACATGTCTTTGCCTCGCTGAGATCTTTCATCAGTAAGGTGAGAATAACACCACATTCCCAACCCCAATGTCATTTTTAAATCACCAATTTTGCCAATTTGTCTTTGTCTTGCTTATTGCACAATAAGACTAACACCATCTGATGAAGCACCAGTCATCTTGCCTAATAACTTGCCAATGACTAAGTCTTACTTTTTATTGTATATAAAATTAGAAATTAGGTAAATGTGAAGCTTTAAAGATTTTTTCCATTCTTTAATATTCTTTAAGACTAAAGGAACCTATGGAAACGTGAGTTCTCTTATGGTAGGAAATAAATGAATGGAAATATATTTAGAAACAATTTAATAGTTACTAAGTAGGTAGTTATTGCATATAATCCTGAAGGCTTACTGTGCAATAGATGAAAACATACACATAAACATACATATATGCACACATATATGTACATCAACAAATGCCAGCCAACATGGTATGAACTTTGTACAGAGAACTGGGTGTGGCCAGGAGAAAATAAAAACACTGTAACTTAGCAAAAGTGTTTTCCCTTTAGCAGTAGGTGGAAGAGTTAGTGTGGACTCAGGAAATAAAACTGAAAGTATAAATGGCAAAGAGAAAAGTGTGTAGTCAGTCATCCATAAGAGCTCGACTTCATCTTTTAAGAATCAGGTAAGCATGGAATGGTTTTAAGCAGGGAAACAACACAATTAGATTAAGAGAGAACTGGTGTGACCAGGAGAAAGTAAACCTCTCAAAAATAGTATAGGAAAGACATTAACTGGGAGGCAGAGGCGGGCAGATCTTTATGAATTTAAGCACAGCCTGTTCAACATAGCAAGTTCTAGGCCAGTCAGAGCTACATTGTGAAACATGGATGAATGAACAAAAGAAGGGAGGGAGAAAGAAAAGAAAAGAGATTGGTGGTAGTACCAATCATAGTAAAAAAAAATGTAAAATAAAACATAGAAGAGAGGGGGTAGGGAGAGGGACAGAGAGAGATATGAGGGCCTGGGAAGAGTCAGATGTAATATACATTAAAGAGGATTATTGGACTTGATTACCAGTTTACCAATAAAATAATGGGTGTTTTGGCAGATTTGAAATCTAGGGGACAAACTATACTTCAGGTTAAAAAATAATGAGCACTGTTTGGTATTGAATTTAAGGTGCCTCTGCAACACTGAAATACATGGATCTAGAGAGAGCTTTGTGTTGGAGAGCTAGACTTGGAGCCATCTCCATCTGTTCTGTAATTACTGAGCCCAAGTGCTGTACTAGCTACTGAAGATTGTGGAGATACAAAACAAGAATGCTCTCTGACCTAAGGATATTCAGTCTTGGGGTATAGTCAGAAGTTTTCCAGTATCTCACCCTGCCCCAATCGTCCTGCAGCTGCTTATAAAATAATCACTCAGAGGCTTATTATTAGTTACAAACTGATTGCTCTATGGCTCAGGCTTCTTGCTTGCTAGCTCTTACATCTTAAATTAACCTGTATCTGTTAATCTATGTATCTCCACACGTCTCATGGCTTTGCCTATGTTCCATTACATCTTGCTCAATCTGGTGACTCACCAGATCTTCTCTGGCCCCACTTTTTTTCTCTTTGTATCTCTCTGGGACTTTTAGCCTGGCTGTATCCTGTCTTGCCATAGGCCAAAACAGCTTCTTAAAAAAATTAATCAATGGTAGCAACACATATTCAGAGCATACAGAAAGACCATCCCACAGCATTGGGGGTGGGATGGGGGTAGAGAACAGATGAATAATTCATAATTGTATAAGTTCAGTGGTAGGAAAGAAACAAGCAAAATGCTAAGATAGAGTACAAATGCTCTTTAACTTATGATGGAGTGACAGTCCAATTAACCCATTTTAAGTGGAAAATAGTCAAAGTGAGTTAAAATGGCTTTCAACATAATTTATTGAACATCATACATCAGCAACATAGCACACTGAAGGCATTTGTTGTTTCACCTCATGATCCCATGTCTGTTTGGGAGCTGTGGTTTGTTGCTACCACCCAGGAATCTGAATTTTATACTTCATATTACACCCAGAAAGAGGACAGAACTTTGACATTAAAGTTTCTATTGAACACATATTGCTTTTGCTCCACTGCAAATTTTTTAGAGTCTTTATTTGACCTTTTTAATTTTGGGATCACCTCAAACTGATATACTTTATATGATAAGATGTGAAGTATGAAAAAGACCTAACCACACACATTGTTTAAGGAAGAACATCCTAGGGAGAAGTACATGCATTTGTAAAAGCCTTGCATTAGGAAAGAGTTTGGAATATTCTAGAATATTAAATGCTACAACTGGAGCATAGTAGAGGGAACATCAGCATATAAGGAAACTCACCAGAGTCACTGAATTTCCCCTGGAAGGAAATAGAGGAAAAGCTGAGATCAGGATCAGAACATTGGAGAAGGTAATACAGAAAGGGTTGAAAGAGAAATTTGTAAAAGAGACAGAAAGGGTTGAAAGAGAAATTTGTAAAAGAGACAAGAGAAAATAGTGACAGAGGTAGCAAAAAAAGGGCAAGAATGGAAGATGTCATAGAAGCCAAAGGGGAAAAGACTGTCAACATCTTCACGAGGTACAGAGTGGTCAAGTGGGATGAAAGAGGCACATTAAAACTAGCATTGAGGAAGTTATTCATGATTTTGGCCATTGCTCATGTCTCAAGTGCTGTAAGAAGACTTACTGTAGGAATTAACTGCATGTAGCTATACCCACCTTAAATGTTTTCATACTAGAGTATCTAGTAAAAGTTGATCTAATCCTCTGAAACTTTATGAGAGTTCCCAATTTGCCCATCAGAAAGCATTTATTAAACATCCATTGTGTGCCTTACACTGTACTTGCTACAAAGGTTAAAAAAAAATCAGCAGATAAATTCCTTATGTACTGATTAAAATTCAAGGTTTCCAAGAAACTGTTTTGAATAGGTGACACTGAAGGTCTAGAATGCCTACAAAAATGGCCATTATATATTCTCAAGAGGCTTGCTTGTCTCAACTTGCAAGCATAGAAAATTCTATTAAACCCACATTAGATATAGAGTTTAATTCCACAAAGCAGCATGCTGAATATATTCTCAAAGCAGCAGGCCACTTGGTTGTTGTGAGAACATGATGACCACTTGCGTACTCTTTTCCTATGACAAGATGTGCCTTCACTGGCACTGTTCATGGAGTAGAAAATGGACAGGTGTTGTATATGAGCACTTCACTTCACCTAACTCTATTTTGTTAATTTTTTTAAAAGATCAATTTCACCCCTAATGGCTTTCAATTATAATTTTCTTAGCACATGGAACATCAGAACACAAGCATTTAGCTATAAAGGAGACAATAAGCAATGCAGACTGTTCGTCCCATTATAAGATCTCATTGGAGAGTCATCATTTAGTCATTCATTTATTTGGTACATATTGAAATTCTTTTCCTCATATGTTTTGAACTATCTTGGATTCTTTTCGGATTGACAGCATTTATGCCAAATGCCATTACAGTTTTGTAATAACTACAATACTGACTTGACTCGTCCTGTCATTGCCATGTGCAAGTTCAGACTATCTTGAGAACAGAGCTCTGACCTCATATTAATGTGTTGTCCTCTGAACCACCCAGCATGGTTTTAGGTGAGGTGTAGTCGACACTTAATAACTGCTGTATTTTATAAGAGTTTTAGATGCTCATTTCTATTTTCCTTGTTTTTAGTTTCCCTCAGCCTTTTTCAAGGGAAGAGTAAACATGTGTGCCGCATTTTGCTATGAGGTTTTAAAGTGCTGTACTTCAAAGATTAGCTCAACCAGGAATGAGGCATCTGCACTTTTGTATCTTTTGATGAGAAACAATTTTGAGTATACCAAAAGGAAAACCTTCCTGAGGACACACTTGCAGGTGAGTAACCGTCAAAGTTCCTCTTTGTTTCCTCTTTAGTCTCTGGCCTCCATCAAAATCAACATCTATAGCTAGAAAGATAGCTCAGTTGGTAAAAATGCATGTTCTGTAAGCATGAGTACCTAAATTTGCTCCCCAGAACCCACATTAAAAAGCTGGGCATGGGGTTGGACTGCTGGCTCAGTGGTTAAGACCGCTAGCTGTTTTCCCAGAGCACCTAGGTTTGAATTCCAGCACCTATGTGGTGCCTTACAACCATCTCTAACCCCAGCCCAGAGGATCTGTTGTCCTCTTCTGGCCTCCTTGGCTACCAGGCATGTATGTGGTGGTGCACAGGAGCACAGACATACATATAGGTGAAACACCTGTACTTGGTACAGATAAACCTTTTTTTGTTTGTTTTTTGGTGCTCTATTTGGCTTTTTTGTTGCTTGGGTTTTTTGTTTCCTGAGACAGGGTTTCTTTGTGTATCTTTGGAGCCTATCCTGGAACTCCTCTGTAGACTAGGCTGACCTTGAACTCAGAGAAATCCCACGTGCTTCTGTTTCCCAAGTGCTGGAATTAAAACTTTTTTTTTAAAGCCAGGCATGTGGTATGCACTTGTAATCCCAAGACTGAGGAAACAGGGACAGGCAAATCCCTGGGGCTTATTGGCCAGCTGGGCTAAACTTACTTGGTAAGTTCTAAACCAGTGAGAGTCCTTGCCCCCCAAATTAAAGTAGTTCCTGAAGAATGGTACCCACGGTTGACCTCTGATTTCCACACATGTGCACCTGCAAACATGTGCCCATTCCCTACTTGCAATCTCATAAAGATCAACATATATACCTACGTGGGAGGCTAAGTCCTATCTTGTCTGTAGAGTGAGGTCAATGCCAGTCTGTATAGCATGAGAAACACTGTCTCAAAACATAAGGTAACAATGGGGCTCAGTGATAGAGTGCTTGCCTAGCATACACAAGGCCCTGGGTTCCAGTCTCAGCAACGCAAAAGAAATCAATATCTGGCTTTCTGTTTCTGGGCCAGAGTTCTCAGACCACGTGACCATCTGCTACTTGAAGTATGGCTTGTCCAAATTGAGATATGTTGAAAGTATAAAAACTAAGGACGTATAAAATAGAGCATCTAAGTTGTCTTAAATTGTTTTTATATTGACATGATTTGTCAAATTGTGGGGGTAATTAAAATATATCAAAATAAATTTCAGGCAGCAAGATGGCTCAGTGGAGAAAAGTGCAAAGCCTGATGATCTGAGTTTGATCACCAAAGCACACATGATGTGGAGAAAAACAGCTCTTACAAGTTGTTCTCTGATCTTTACGTGCACACATATCTCTCTCTCTCTCTCTCTCTCTCTCTCTCTCTCTCTCTCTCTCTCTCTCTTTCTCTAAATATGAGAAATAAAGCAAGTTTCACTTCCATCTCTTTTTCATTGTAGCTACTTATATAGATGAATCACATCCTCTTTCTCCTGGACAAGGCATATACCTGTTCTAAGGGATAAGTTTTGAGTATGTACTGTTTTCAGATTCCATGACAATCTGACCTGAAACAGGTTACTTCCTTGGCCTCTCTGTACCTCAGCCTCTTCAAGTCTAAAATGGGCAAAACTCTACCTCATAGAATTTACAAGAAACTCAAGTAAGGCGATTAAGTAAGATTTTTAGATAATGCAGGGCAGGTGATACAGGGTGTTTTGCATGTATCAGCAGAACCTTTATTTAACAATGAAAGAGTGTCAAGCATGATGGCACATGCCTAAAATCCAAACATGTGGGAGACTAAGGTAGGAGGATTGCACATTTGAGCCAGCCTGGGCTACAGAACAAGAACCTGTCTTTAAAAAAAATTAAGAAAGAATTGACCGGGGGTGGGGGTGTGGGGGTGTGGTGGGGTGGTGTGGTGGTGCAAACATGCACCTGTATATTGCCATAAACTTGACAGACCAAGGCAAGAGGCTATCTTGAGCCCAAGGTTCAAGATCAGTCTGGATAACATAGCAAGATCCTATCTCAATAAACAATTGAATTGGTCTCAAGATTTTGTGGAAATCACAAAACTTCATAGAGCCAACTATCTGCTTAACTCATAGGTCAACTACTTACATGCTGTGTCACCCTAGGCAAATTGCTCAATCTGGCTGAACCAGTTTACTCATCTGTAAAATGAGGCCAAGTATTTGCCACCTTGCATGGTTAGTTAGGTGGGTGAAAAATGAAATGCATATATCAGCTGGCACCATGCACAGCACAGAGAACAACTGTGATAATTATTAATCCACATCTCCATAACATTGTGATTATTTGATGAAACAGCTCAGAATCTAAGTACTTGGGGCTTCTTGGCTCACTAGACCACTGTGTAGTGTAGTCTATCTCTAGTTATGTATCTGTCTTCCTTGGACTCTTCCTATCAGAGCTGTTTGCTAGAGAAGGGTCTTGATAGAGAAACAACCATTAGCCACCTTTTTGAAAATGCCATCAATAAAGTACAATTCTAATAGAAAATAATAATCCCTTAAAAATCCTTTATAGGTTGCATAGTAGAGCCAGCCAGCACTACCTGTCCCTTCTTTTACTATTTGCTTTTGTGTAAATTCAGTTGAATGCTCACCATCCCCAAAATATGGCTTGAATTAATTTACCCGTATGCTTGAAATTTTCTATTAGAGTCCATTCTCTGCACCTAAATATCATCTCTGTCAGTGCTTTATCTAACATAGATGAATTAATAAATATAGAAACTTAGAACAACATCCAACATAACATGCACAACTAAGAGTTAACTATAGGCTAGAGAAATGGCTCAATGGATAAAAGTGTTTGCTGTCAAAGGGGATAACTGGAGTTTAATAGTTTTTTGCACGTGGCGCGTGAATGGAATCTCAACACCGGGAGTACCACAAGAGAGTTTATTAGAGCAGCAGGCAGAGGTATGGGCGGGTGGAAGGGAGCAGAGGAAGAGGGAGGGGACTTGTGTAAGCACTTTCTTTAAGCGGATGAGTGGGCCCATGTTTGCATAGCCACACCCAGGGGCATGGTTGACTCTGTTACATTCCAGGTGAATGCAAACCTTGGAAATGCTTACATTACCTGGGCCCGTCATGGTAGAAAGCAAGAAAAACGTCCCACAACTCATCTTCTGATGCATACATTCCTGCAGTGGCATTGCACACCTCCATATGCAAGGAAGTAAATAAAAGAAACAAATGAAAAAAATTTAAAGTGTTAACCAGCCGCTAAAGTTAGAATATGGGTGTAAGGCATTTTGACTTCTGAGCCTGAATTTGTAGTCACTACTGTATCTTGTCTTCTTGGATCAAGAGAAAGGCATCCAGCCTTTAACATCAGAGTATGAATTATTTTGACATTCACACAAGGTTGCAGACTAGCACATTGTATAGAATAGCCAAGTGAAACAGAGCGAGAAACTATTAAAGAAAAAGGTCAGTCATGCCCAAATTCATCATAACCACCACATTCAAACGGAAGACTTGATCACCACCATTGTATCAGGTGTGTGTGGTGATATATGTTTAATAAAATCAGTCAAGAATATCAGAGGACAGAATCACCCATAGTCAAGTTATGAAGGTCAGAGAGTGGTGACCCACATCTTTAATCCCATCACTCAGGAACCTTCTGGATCTCTATGAGTTTAAGACCTAACAAGTAGGCAATGGTAGCTCACACCTTTAATCCCAACTCTAGGATTATGATGCAGAGTTGAACCAGGATAGCTGTGAGGGGAAAGAAATTTAAGGTAGGAGAAGGCACAAATTCAACCATTCTGTCTGGGCAACCAGACAGTCAGATTGAGGACCTGTGAAGTCAAGACTTACCCTGTTCGGTCTGAGAAGATGGCTGGCTGAGAATTGGCTATGGTCTGTTTCCTCTCTCTGACTCTCCTGTCTTGACTGTGGGTGGATCTGTCCTCACGGACTGATTTTATTAAATATAATATACCACCACTAGTGTGTCATGTAGAATCTCTATGTATTTTCCTTTTTTTTAATCACTGCTTTTTAAAGACAGGGTCTCATCATATAATCCTGACTGACCTGAAACCCTCAGGATTCTATTGCTGCCCCTGCCTCTACCTCTGTCCCTCTCTGCCTCTACCTCTGCCTCCTGAGTCCTTGGATTACAAGTAAATGCCACAAAGCATGACTATGTAAAAGTTTTAAAAGAAGCACTTGAAAGCTGGGCATGGCAGCAAGGGCCTGCAGTCCCAGCTACTGAAAGACTGAGACAGGAAGATTGAAGTCAGATGCTAGCCTGGACACAGTATAGCGACTCACCTTCTCACCTTTGGAAGCAAGAGTTTTTAAAAAGTTATTTGAAAAAAATAACCTTTATTTCTTCCCACAGATAATAATTGCTGTAAGTCAGCTAATAGCTGATGTAGCGCTAAGTGGAGGATCGAGATTTCAGGAGTCTTTATTCATTATCAATAATTTTGCGAATAGCGACAGACCTATGAAGGTATGAACTAACCTGAAACCACTTTGGCTGGGATTGTGAGTCACTGGTAGGCTGTGCACTTACTATAGACAGTGAATGCCCTGGGTTTGATCCTCAACACCAAAATAATAAATAAAGACCACTTTAACACATGAAAGGGGTTTATACCCTTAAACTGTCATGACATTCATAGTGATCGTTAGCGTGGAATGTACAGAATGTGAGCTTTATGATAAGTTGATGGCTTTTACATAGCACTAGATCTCTAGCAATTACATTCAGCCTTAACTGAATAGATTAAACAAATGCACGTCTCTTAATAATAGAATCTGTGCCATTTTCTCTGCTTGATTTCTAAACTTACTTAAAAAAATAAAAGTATTTTTCTTTCTTAATGATTGTTAAGCATTTATAATACTTGCTCATTTAATACTGAGTTTGAAATTTGAGAAAAATCTCACTCCTTAGACTGGCTAACAGATCCATTGGCAACAGATGAGAAAAGGCACAAAGGGCTTTCTTTCATTATTTGTTAGTCTTGTAACTTTCAAAAGTTACATTAACTGACTGTGACTTGCTATGACAATCCAAAGCTACCACTCTTCAGCACCAGTTCATCAGAATCAAACCTAAGATTCTGACCACCATTGCTGTTTCACACATGCTTAAAAAGCAGAGCAGTATAAAAATGCATCTCTTCTTAGGTTACCTGGACGACAGTTCCTGATATCCTCTCAAGGGGAGAAATTGTCCCCATTCTTGGGTAAAGGTCATATTCTAGTATGTTTGACAATATTGTATCAAATCTGAAAGAAAATTAAAAGCTCACAGTCACAACATACTTGATGCTTGGGAAGTGTAGAATCTGTGTACCAAAAAAACCATTCCCATAGGAATGCTGCTCGCAGGGAGAAAAACACTGAGTAGTGCCAGCTGTTCACAGTCTGGGAAAGTTTGCTTTTCAAGCAGCGCTGCTGGTTTCCCAGGGGATCAGTATACAGTCCAACTAATCCCATGAGCTCAGAAGCAATGTATACTATTCCAGCTATTTACTCGGGCTCCAAAAATTCATGTTCCCAGTTGTTACCATGCTCAGTGCCACATGCTACAAGTTACTGGTTATGTTTTCCAAGTCAATGGGGTTAATGCTGGCTCTCTTTGAGGAGAAATCTTTTCCTCTCCTTTGACTCCTTTGTGAATGCCCTAGTTGTATCTGCTAAGGCCACCATTACCAGCAAACCTTGTCCCAATGAGGTAAGCCTTTCCTTCAGGAAGTAAAGTTTCTGTTAATAAGCAGAAAGAACTAAGATGCATCTACAAATTATATCTATAGCAGATGAAAAGGTAAAACAGTATATTATATTCATATTAAGTCCCGTAACCATATACCGGATTTGTCCCACCCCCATCTTGAGATCAGAAACACTCTGAGAGGTTAATGTTCTCTTTAACCTCTCTGGAGTGTGATGTGGCTTGCAACCTTTCCTTTGTGGAAATGGAAAACTGGCAGCAGGGTTTTCACTGAGGTGTGTGTTTGTTACAGTAGGTAGGCAAGACAGGCACACTTATCAGTGTGGAAACTTGCCCATAGAGCGCTAGTTCTGGTGGCAGATTGCCTGGATAGAAGTCCTGTCTCCACTACTTGCCAACTGAGATGCATTGGCTGAGTCTCTCAACTGCTCCGTGCCTCAGTTTCTCCATTGTAGAAATGCATGAAAAGACTACTTACTGGATAGGAGTGTTGTAGAAAATTAAAACCTGTAAGGCACCCAGGTCAGTACCTAGTACCAATGTGCTGTCAGTTATTGTTATTAGCAAACCACAGACGCACAAAATTCACAGTGTGGGAGCCCGGATCCAAAGCCAGATAGTATGACTCAAGTGGTCATATTTTTATGTGCTTTAAGTATATTTTCATCAAGTTTAAAAGCCTTTGAAGCCTAGCTAGTAGCATATTTTTAAAATAGCTAATTAAAACCCCTTTAGATTTGCCACATGCAGTGCAGTACTATCTACTATCAACAAGGAATAGAAGCCTTATTATGTTCCCCAGAATTGGATGATCATGCTTAGAGCCTATTGATAATATTGCTAAATATGTGGATTTTCTTTTGTTTTGAAATTAGGCAACAGCTTTCCCCACAGAAGTCAAAGATTTGACCAAGAGGATCCGAACTGTTCTTATGGCCACTGCCCAAATGAAGGAGCATGAGAAAGACCCAGAAATGCTAATTGATCTCCAGTATAGCTTAGCTAAATCTTATGCCAGCACACCAGAGCTGAGGAAAACCTGGCTGGACAGCATGGCCAAAATTCACATAAAAAATGGAGATTTTTCTGAGGTGACTACATAAACTTTTGTTGCCTCTGGAACTCCTCAACCTCTTTTGAATGCATTCTGACACTTCTTTCTTTGTTGTCCATTTCTAGGCTGCAATGTGTTACGTCCATGTAGCGGCTCTAGTTGCAGAATTTCTTCACCGAAAGAGTAAGACCTTACTGTTTTGAGATGGGAAAACTCTCAGCTTGCAAAACAGTTTTTATCTTTGCAGCTTGCAATCGTGAATTGGATAGAATGAGGCTTTTGAAAATATGTTTACCTTCAGCCTCATTCAGTACTGAACAGATGTTATAAAAGAAGACTGGATTGCTCATTTGGCTTCGGTTTCTGTAGGGGATTACAAGAATAAGTTAAATAGTACACAGCCGGGCCTGATGCCCAGTGTTTATTTCCCAAGACTATCTCCCTGGATGACTGCCACAAATTAAAATCTTCTTAGGTCTCATGAGAAACTCTGCATAACACAGGCAGATTACTTCATTCCCCCCTCCTCATCCGTTTTTATGCAGTGACACCTGAGTGTTAATGGGGATCAGGCCCTTGAAGGACATCAACAACTCTACATTCCTAATTCAAGATTTCCAATTCTGGGATCAGCCTGTATGCTTCTCTGTCCCCAAATAATATTGCTGAGTATTATAACTACTCAAATAGCAAAACAATTGAGTAAGGTTTAAAAGTTAATTTGCAGTGATGATTGCAATCAGGACATCTGCTATGTATCTGTATTCAAGCTGCTTCCTTCAGGCCAGTCAAACCAAATAACATGAGGGCAAAATGAAAGCAACTTAAAGGAGTCATATTACTCAGGCTTTCGCTACGAGGACACAACCTTGTTTTTTTGTTTGTTTGATTGTTTTTTAACTCTGGAATTTTTGTGTTTTTCATTTCACATCTAAGGTTCAGTGTTCAGTTGCTTCATGTAAAATAATGGCCACTGGAGATTCTTCCCAAACATAACTATAATGATTAAGCTATGCATTCCTTCCTTTAAATTTTGAGCAGGGGTAGAATCTCATGTAGCCCAAGCATCCCTCAAACTTGCTACGTAGCCAAGGATGACCTTGAACTTCTCCTTCTCTTGCCTTTTGCTCCCAAATTCTGGGACTACTTGCATGCATCACCGGGTTCATGCAGTGCTGGATATCAAAGCTACAACTTTGGGAATGCTAAGCAAGCAAGCATGCCACCATCTGATCAATATCTCTATCATTTTGCTTGTATTTTAAATTAGTATTTTGATACTGAAATGCTTTTGTGCAATCTAAGTTTTCAAATTGGTATACTCAGCTAGGTGTAATGGGTCTGTAATCCCAATACATTGAGGCTAAGACAGGAAGATTACCAAACACCCAAGGCCGCCTGAGCTACATGATGAGCTCCAAGTCAGGGAAGATTATAGAGTATGAACCTGAAATAAAATTCCAGGCTCATTAACAATTATTAAGAATTAACTCTCTGGATTTTGAAAATAGGTAATTATATTAGAATTCCGGAGAATCTTGTTTTACTCACAAGTATGAAGACTTCAAACAAAAATTATGAATGATTTATCTAAAAAAAAAAACCACCAAAAACATTAGTGTATTCCAGGTTTCTCCTTTTAATGCATATATTTGTTTTCATTTTCTTCTTTTTTTTGTGGTTCTAGGGATTGGTCAGATGGCTACAGGCATAATTAGCTACACACCCGGTCCTCAGAAGTAGTTCTAAAAAGCAGAGAATTTTTTACAATAGGACTCATTTCATCTTTTTAAATTATAACACTGATATGTTTGTCAAGTTGCCCTAAAAACAAAACTTGGAAGTTGTATACCTGCAGTTCTTAATCCATTGACGTGAAGATCTTAAACACACAGTACTGTGGCTTTAAATGCTTTGCAGAGAGTCTGGCTTCCTGCTATCCTAGCTTTCCAATTAGTGAGCACCTGAAGTAAGATCTCCAGACCCATTAAGAATAAACCCTTTAGATTTTGAAAATAGGTAATTATATTAGAAATTCTTCCCAAGAATCTCATTTTATTCACTGATACAAAGACCTTCGATCTTAGCAGACTCAAGAATGAGTTATTTCCGTCAGCCCATCCTAAACGTTAGGAAGACTTTTTTTTTTGCTCTAGCTCTTTAAACATTAAACAGCTACCTTCCCTACCAATCTGACCAGTCGTCTAACAAGTGATTGTAGCCCAAACTTGCCATTAAAGTATTTCATAATACATTTAAGGTTCATTCAGATTGATCCTTCATTAAAATCAAAGAGCAAAGGAGGAAAAATGATATTTTTCATTTTAAACAAAGAAATGTTAAATTTGAATGCCTTTAATATATTTATGGGCTCTGTCTATTTGGAACCTGGAGAATTCTACTTCTTTAAAGTAGAAAGCTTTATTCTAAAAAAGCAGCAGTAGTTTAAAAAAAATTCCTCAGGGTTTTTTCCACCTTAGCTTCAATGATTCCAAAATCTCCACAACTTCTTTTTTTAATTAGCTGCTTATACTAGGAGGTTGCTACCAAGATAGATGGGTAATCTAAAACAGTTAAATGCACTATAAAAATAGCTTTACTCAAGATGGAATAAAATGCTGTCTAGCTGACACACTGGAAGCAAATGTTATATTTTGGAGACTTTTTTAAAAAAATAAAAATTAAGTTTGTTCTATCTGGCAGTTTCCTGCCCCCCAGGGATAGGCACTATCCATTGTGAGAACGCTGCAAGCCAGGACTAATTGAAAAGTCTAGAAAAGAACCTGAATATTTAAGCAAAATACATCTTAAACAACATTTAGTGATGCCCATCAAGACACTCTAGAATTCTGTTTTTAAGTAATTGTCCATTGATATTGAAGATAATAAGCATGTTTACATTTTAAAACCCTGACAGGTGTATAGCACTGTATTTACAGCTCATTTCGCCCCTTCTCTCCCTCCCTATGGGATGGAAGTAGGGTGGTGTACAGTACACAAATCCTCCATTGTTGAGTTATGCCCTGGCTGACCCCTAAGCCATTTCTCTTGAAGAGAGCTATAAAAATCTTCGTAATCGCAATGGAATAGAACACCAATTAGCGGATACATTGGAAACAAATGTTCTATTATTTAGACTTCTTATAAAAATAAAATTTGTTTTCTCCAGTAGTTTCCTGCCCCCCAGGGATATCTGCACAAGTGAAAGACCACCACTGGAACCTTCGGTTCCTCGGTTCAGGACCTGAAGTGCCAGGAAAGGGGGAGGAAGGAAGCCAGGAATGGTGGTTCATGCCTGTAATTGCAGCATTTAAGAGTGGGAGGGCTTGAAGGTTGAGGCCAGCTTGGATCACATAGTGAGTCCTGGCTACAGGGTGAGACCTTGTCCTACCCCTCCCTAGAAGGGAAAAAAAGGAAAGGAAAGAAAATGAAAGTGGAAGGAGAAGTGCAGTTGACCCTGACCTCACCCCACCCTCAAACAGGCAACCTTGCCCTTGCTCTTTGTACCATAGATACCTTACAGACAGATTCTCATGCCCTTCCCTTTACCCAAGTCAAGTGAAAGCAAGGGTGATGGGGGAAGATTGATGTTACTGTTTTTTTGTCCCCAAATATAACCTCCAAGACAAGTCCGAGTATCTTTTATTTTGTCTGAGAACCTCAGCATTTTTGAATCTCACTCTCTGAAGACTAGACTTTGGCATTCTTCTCTCTTTTCCTGAGAGAGGGCACAACTCTTTCCCCAGGGAAGACAAAAGTCAAGTTTTCTGCATTCTTGTACCACCACATAGCATCCCCCTTCCGCAAAGCTTCAGGCTTTCAGATTCCCCCATAAGCCCACAAGTTGTAATTTTCTTCTCCATAGCATCTTCTCAATCCTTATAGGGTAATGTTACTTTCTTTCCCAAGTCTTTGTACTAAGTATCATATAGC
Organism: Sigmodon hispidus; assembly: GCA_004025045.1. Taxonomy (NCBI): domain Eukaryota; kingdom Metazoa; phylum Chordata; class Mammalia; order Rodentia; family Cricetidae; genus Sigmodon; species Sigmodon hispidus. The sequence goes on from PVIH01006051.1 coordinate 82,275, forward strand.
TAAAATTCCACAAAGCTCTTCATTTCCTTGTTTGTTCATTTATTAAGAACTGGCACTGATGCTCCCTCCCCAAAATCTTACCCACTCTTTTCATGGGATCACTTAGACTCAAAATGGTTGTACCTACCTGTACTGTTTCCATCATTAAAATGGCATGCATATGAAAGCAATAGCTGTGAAGCATAAGATTAAGAATCCAAGTCAAAGCTAGGTGAAGTGTACCTCACCTCACTCAGCACTCGGGAAACAAAGACAGGAGGTTGGCTATAAGTTGATGCCAAGCACATCTGAAGTGTGCCTTTGTTCATTCTCCTATAAATCATAAGATCCTTGAAAACCCAGATTCTATGAAAACCATGTGACGGGGCTGGAGAGATGGCTCAGTGGTTAAGAGCACTGACTGTTCTTCCGGAGGACCTGAGTTTGATTCCCAGCATCCACATGACAGTTAACAACTGTCTCTAATTCCAAGAGCTGGCACCCTTACACAGTTATACATGCAGGCAAAATACCAATTCACATTAAATAGATATTTTTCCACATTAAATAAATAATTTTTTTAAGAAAAAGGAAAAAAAAAAAAACCATGTGACATTCTTCATCTAGATTCTCACTCCACATTAACCATTTGGGCCATAGTTGTAAAAAGTTCTTTTCAGCTAGAATTTATTCCTTTTTCCCAGGACTCCAGCTGCTAGCAGTTGTTTAATTCTATCCTGAGAATATTACTTTATAACACTCATAGGCTTATTTAGCAATAATAATTCATTTAGTCCTTCTTACATGTTAGGCTCTATTCCAAACATGTGTTCATGTCTCACAGACTAGTCTTTATTATCATTATTATTATTATTATTATTATTATTATTATGCTAGTGATGATGATGAAGAAACCTTATAAACATGAGGGAGACAAACATCCAAGTTCACAAAGTGAAGTAGTGGCAGAGTCGGTTCTCACTTTCAAATCTATGGTCTTTTTAATGCTCCATTCGGATTTTCCAAGGATGCTTTCTCTCTGCCATGTGTTTCACTTGTAAATCCTAGGGTTGGTCTCTCTCAATAACTGACTGACTTCCCTTTCCAACTCTCAATGAAATGTAAACACTAGAGATGATTACCAAAAGTCATTTAGTTGTAACCCCCAAAGTGGTTGCCCTCCTGTCTGGATGCTAGACCAAATGTACAAAAGATGAGTATTTTAACATAATATTATTTATACTAAGAAATTACCTACACAGTTATTGAGGATGGTGTACTGAAAGCACAACTTATGAGTGTGGGCAGGGGGAAGAATGATAGAATAGATCTGAGTAATGCATGAAATAATTTTTATGGCTGAAACTCATTCTTATGACTTTGACCCAAAGTCATTTGTGTTATAAAAATAGTGTATCCTTTTAAGGGTGTTTGTTCTTTAAAAAAATTTTTTTTGTAATAAATATACCCCCTTTCTGATCTTCCACACAGAGTTATTCCCTAGTGGATGTTCAGCCTTCAAGAAAATTACTCCCAATATAGATGAAGAAGGAGCTATGAAGGAAGATGCTGGAATGATGGATGTCCATTACAGTGAAGTAAGATCCCAGGACTTTCATTGTCTGTCATTTCTAGAAGGTTCCCATTTCAGGATTTATTTGTATTAAAAGTTACTAGACCTGGCCTAACTTCAAAAGTGACTAAGGACTGATAATCTTGAAGTCATAGAACTTGCTAAGGAAAGGAATTCCTGTTGACAGGATAGCATCTTGACTCTGCAACTCTCATTATTATCTTGTTTTAAATGCAACAGTTCGAGGACTGGGCAGATGGCTTAGCAGTTAAGAGCATTTGTTGTTCTTTCTGAGGACCAAGGTTTGATTCCCAGTGCTCATGTGGTGGTTCATAAGCACCTGAAATTCCAGTTTCAGGGAATCTGATGCCCTCTTCTGGTCTTCATGAACACCAGGCACTCACATAGTCTACATACACACATGTTTTATGTGCAAAACACACATAAAAATATAGTTAATAAAAGTAGATTTTATAATGCAGTATCTATGTGCAGATCCCATCCAGCAAATGAAAAAGGACTCCACAACACTAGAATTAACATTGTCTTCAACTTCAAATAGGCCAAGTGTAACAAAGGAGTACAAGTGGAAATGTCCTGCTCCCTACTTCAGATGAATAGAAAACAGCTTTAGTTAGTTGTCCATCACTACAGATCTATTTAGCACTTGACATAGGAGCAAGGACTTAGCAATAAAAGGGCTATAAAATGTTGAAATATGATCTAAAGTTCTACTCTGGAGATAGTCATTGAAGTGATATAGATATGTGACGTGTGCAATCAGAGATGTAAGGCCAAGAAGGTTTAGAGTGGTTGTGGTATGAGAGGTGGGTTATAGGTGAGTGGTTAGAGGCTCGAGGCAGAGTCTGGGAGAAGGCTGGTCTAATTGTCCAGATATGTGATAATTATGGCATAAACAAGAATAGTGAATTATACAAGTTAGGCATGTAGCTCACTTGGCAGAGTACTTGTCTTGCAACATAAGTCCTAAGTTTGATACTCAGCTACATATAAACTAGTTAGAATGGTACACACCTATACTTCAGTCCTTGGAAGGTAGAGACAGGTAGATCAGAAGCTTAATTTCAAGCTCACCTACATAGATAATAGGAGGCCAGTTTGAACTACATAAAACCCTGCTTCAAAAAACTAAATGAAAATACCCACAAAATACCGTTAAGAAGGGCAAAAGGAAAGAATTGATGCTTAGGAGAGGCTTGGGAATTGTGGGAAAATGATAGCTTCTTTTTGCAGGAAAAGGGATGAGTACTTATTTTTTAACTGTACAAAATTTTAATTATATAGTTAAGTAGATGATACATACAGAAAAATGATTCAATGAATAAATATTATTATAGTTGTATAACAATAAATATTCTTTTTTAAAATTTTTTTAAATTTTTATTTTATGTGAATTGGTGTTTTGCCTGCATGCATAGCTGTGTAAGGTTGTCAGGTCTTGGAATTACAGACAGTTGTTAGCTGCCATGTGGATGCTGGGAATCAAACTCAGGTCCTCCGGAAGAACAGTCAGTGCTCTTAACTGCTGAGCCATCTCTCCAGCCCCAACAGTAAATAATGTTAAAAGAGATATATAATTGAACTATCAAAAGTTTTTATTTACATGATAAAGGATAAGGGAAGAGGGGCCTGAATGTCATTAGAGTATATGATAGGTATATATGGCAATGTTGCAAAGAAACCTATTGTCTTCCAAGAAGAAGTAAAAATATTTTAAAATAAAATTATAAATGCCAAGCTTTAAAAAAATGTGAATGTGATATAAAAGTTCTAAAAACAAGTTTCCTTTTTTATTGGAGATAGATGGTTTTTTTTTTCAGACAATATATTCTGATCACAGTTTCTCCTCCCCCAACCCCTCTCACTTCCCCAGCCACCCAAATCCATACTCTTTCCTTCTCTCTTGTATTAGACTACAGACAGGTACTTAAAACTAATATTACTAATATCAAAATGAAATGCAGTTTCATACTATAGACCAGACAGGACTGGAACTAACTCTGTATCTCAGAAAGGCCTCAAAGTTACATCAATCCCCCTTCTCCAGACTCCACAGCACTGGCTGGGGTTACAGGCATGTGCCATCCCACCAGGCTAGACACTGCTTTTAAATGGCTTAACAGAACTTTTTCTGAAGGAACATACGTGTTCCATTTCTTATTTCTGGTGGTGGATTGCATAGGTGTATACAACTGTCACAATTCATCAAACCATTGCTGCCTTAACATGTATGTGATACATGTTCTATTTTAAGCTGTTAAAAAATCAATACAGGGGGGCTGGAGAGATGGCTCAGCGGTTAAGAGTACCGTCTGCTCTTCCAGAGGACCCGGGTTCGATTCCCAGCACCCACATGGCAGCTAACAACTGTCTGTAGTTCCAGTTCCAGGCAAACACCAAGGCAAATAAATAAATAAATAATAAATAAATAAAGTTTTAAAAAAAATCAATACAGGAATACATTAGAAAAATTAAATTCATCTTAGTTTTATCTTCTTTTGGTTTGTCTGTTTCTATTTTTCCTTTTGGAGAAGCTATCAGTTGAAGATGGCTTCTGCAGTCTATTTAACCTCTCATCACTGTGACTTCCTTTTGCTTAGACCTCTTTGCACATTGTCCCAGTTGTGGGTCTAGGAATTTGTTCCCATGATTGTAACAGGAAGCCTCTCTGGTGATGGCTGAACAAAATACTGATGTAGGAATATAGCAGAATATCAGTAGGAGTCATTTTATTGCTATGTTCCACTAAGAGAACTGTAGTATTCAGTTATCCCCTAGCTCCATGGCCTATCTAGTCTCGGGTTCTTGGGCACCCAGGTAGTGTTGTGCACGGGTTCCACCTTACAGAATAAGCCTTAATTCTAATCAGGTAGTGCTCGCTTACTCCTACAACTTTTGTGCTGATGTTGCTCCAGTGCACTTTGCAGACAGATCACCATTGTAGACTGCAAGGTTTAGAGTTGGGTTGGTGTGTATCTGTCTCTTCTGAGAGCAGACAGAATACCTTTCAGTACTGTGAACACTAGTCAGTACGAGTAGAGGCTTTAGGGAGGCACCAGCTTGACATCTCCTTGTTCAGTGGGTTGTGTGTTGTCTTCAGCTAGGGGGCCTCACCATCAGTTTGTGAAGAACAACAACAGCCTTGGCAATAGCCTGGGTTGTTTGGGGTTTCCACGAAACCTCTTTGGCCAACAACTTGACTAGATAAAGCCCATTCCCAGAACTGGAAGTTTGATTTGGCAGCAAGAGCTGTCTATCTGGGGCTTTGTCTCCCCCATTATTAGATGATTCCATGTAGAGTTCATCTATTTGTGCATATGCATGATAATTTTGAATATTTTTAATATTTTTTGAAATTATAATATATTTACATCATTTCCCCCTGCTCATTCCTCCCTTCAAACATTCCCATGTACCCGCTACTCTTTTTCAAATTCATGGTCTCATTTCCTTTCATTGTTGTTACATGTGTGTATGTGTGTGTATTTCTAAATGCATATATATGCATTGTACAAATTGTATAACATCACTTATATGTATCTGATTAAACACCTATTTCTGCGCTCTGTTTTGTTAGGCTTATGTAGTGGCATATTCCTTGATTTTTTTTTTATAATTACTAAACAACTTTCAGTTTCTGAGACAAACACTGTTAGTTTGTAACTGACATTTTGGTATTTTGAGACAGGATCTCACTATATAGACCTGGCTGGTCTGAAACTTGCTGTGTAGATCAGGCTATCCTTGAATTCACAGGGATAGATCTATCTCTGCCTCTTGAGCCAAAAGAGTAGAGGTACATGCAACTATGCCCAGCCTGCTGAAATTCTTAATATAGCCATATATTCAGTAGTCACATAATTATGAATTACAAAAGAAGGCAGTCTGGATAAATAAGATTGTTCCCACCCTTAAAAAGAATCACAGCTTATTTGAAATTTCAGCTCCCTAGACAGTGTGCAAATACTGTAGAACTATAAATATTTACCCCATCCATTGGTAGAATGGGAAACAAAGTATTTGTACCTTGCCTCTTTTATCTTGAGCAGGAAAAACATCCAGAAAGGTAGTACTTAAGCTATTCTAAGGAGAGGCTTGAAGGGCAGAGGGGTTTTGGGGGGAGAAAATTACTAGTAAACTTTTGTCTATTATTGGAACACTTGGCTTGTTGAGTGAGGAGATCATAGAAGCATTAACCATATCATTGCAACCCTTGGGTGTCACATAAAGGAGCTTGCCCCTTGTTCTGTGAGTGACAGCATTCTTTCAGATTTTCATCAGCATGATCAGAACCCTGTAGTCTATCTGTAGAGGATGTGTTGGGAAGTGCCAAGGCTGGAGTCTGGAAGATCAGTTAGGGAAAAAAGTAGTGAAGTCTGGAGCTTTAGTAATAAACAGAAATGGAGGAAGGGGGTCATATTTGAGAAATACCAAGGAAGTGAAAGTGACAGGAAATAAGCTCAAAGGGAGACTGAAAGAAGAGATTGTATTAGTTTCCTAGATGATTAAAATGGTTTAAATTTGATTTATCTAAAGCTATTTTAACATCCAGTTGCTATAACATAACACCATACACTAGGGAGTTGATTAACAGCAGACATAAATTTCTCAGAGTTCTAGAGGATGGGAAGTCCAAAATAAAAGCTCTGGTGAGTGGGTAATGTGTCCAGAAAGGGCAAATTTCCCCATTTGTAGATAACTCCTGCTTGATGTGCCCTTACCTAATAGAAGAAATGAGCTAGATCTCTGGGATTTCTTTTGAAAGTTGCTTGAAATCTTATCCATAATTGCTCTGCTTTATGACATCATCCCTCCCAACTGCCTCACCTTCTAATACCATCATGTGGAGGGTTAGAATTTTCCAATGTGAGTTCCTGCCAGTTTCCTCCTGCTGTGAGCATCGGCCTTCCGCTGCTGGCCTCCTCTCTCGTGCCATGGCCCCCAAACAGCAATCTGCGCTCCTGCCTCAGTCCAAGAAACCCAAATCGGTTCCTGTCTCGAAGCTGGAAGACAAGTCGGCCTCTCCGGGCCTGCCGAAGGGAGAAAAAAGAACAGCAAGAAGCAACTGAACACATTGATGAAGTACAAAATGAAATAGACAGACTTAATGAACAAGCCAGTGAGGAAATTTTGAAAGTAGAACAAAAATATAACAAACTCTGCCAACCATTTTTTCAGAAGAGGTCAGAATTGATCGCCAAAATCCCAAATTTTTGGGTAACAACACTTGTCAACCATCCACAAGTGTCTGCACTGCTTGGGGAGGAAGATGAAGAGGCTCTGCATTACTTGACCAGAGTTGAAGTGACAGAATTTGAAGACATTAAATCAGGTTACAGAATAGATTTTTATTTTGATGAAAATTCTTACTTTGAAAATAAAGTTCTCTCCAAAGAATTTCATCTGAATGAGAGTAGTGACCCATCTTCAAAATCCACTGAAATCAAATGGAAACATGGAAAGGATTTGACAAAATGCTCAAGTCAAACACAGAATAAGGCCAGCAGGAAGAGGCAGCACGAAGAGCCAGAGAGCTTCTTTACCTGGTTTACTGACCATTCTGATGCAGGTGCAGATGAGTTAGGAGAAGTCATCAAAGATGATATTTGGCCAAACCCCTTGCCGTACTATTTGGTTCCCGATATGGATGATGAGGAAGGAGAGGCAGAAGATGATGATGATGATGACAAAGAGGATTAAGGTTTGGAAGATATTGATGAAGAAGGTGAAGAAGATGAAGATGATGATGAAGGGGAGGAAGGAGAGGAGGATTAAGGTGAGGATGACAAGCACAGAAGACTGATGGATTCCAACCTGCTTTTTAAATTTTCTTTTTATTTTTTTAATTTTCTCCAGTCCCTGGGAGCAAGTTGCAGTCCTCTTCCCTCCCCTCCCCAATCCCTCTTGTGCTCAGCTGCCCTGTTTTTGAGGTCTCTTCTCAACACCATGATTCTCAACTTATTTTGGGGAAAATATCTTGAGCAAATACAATGAGAAAGAATCTCCAAAAAAAAAAAAAGAATTTTCCAATGTGAATCTAAGGAAGCAAATATTAAGACTATAGCACTAGGGCTGCCATATCAAAGTACCTCAAAGTAGGTGGCTTCAAATAACAAAAATGTATTACCCTGCCATTCTGGAGTCCAGAAATCTGAAACTGAGATTTATTACATGGGGGATCTACACACACACACACACACCAGAGTCCAGGTAGAAAGAAGCCCCCCTTGCCTTCTGATGATAGCTGTTGGTTTTTGGCATTCCTTGGCTTCCAACTGTATGGATTCTGTCTGTCTCTGTAGTCACATGGTATTTTCTCTGGATACCTGCAATGTCTTATAAGGATACCAGCCATATTGGCTTGGGGGCTCACCTTGTATCGGTATATCCATCTTAATCAAGTTTATCTATAGCAACCTTTCCCCAAATCAGGTCACATTCTGAGGCAGGAAATAGCTTCAGCTTACCTTTTAGAGGAATATAATTCATCATAACCTAGAATAAAGTCAAAACTGCACCCAGTTTTCCTCCTAAGAATTTATAGATTATTGCCATCTGATACATAGGAATGAGAACAACAGAATAAGTTCTATTGTCTAAGAGAGTAATGGGTCATTTTGTCAATCAGTTCCCTATATCTGAAAGAAAACAAGTTACTAAAACTTGTATCCAACAGCACAAGAATTGGCCTCATCTTTTTACTGTTGAGAACATGAGATGATGCTTCACAAAATGGTTTCAAGCAGCTGTTAGGATTCTGGAAGGCAAGAGAGCTCTATCATCCTATCCCTAGTGTTCAAATCATAGGAAAGAATAGTTCTTTCCCTGGATTGTATCAGTTTAATGAATACCTACATCGCTGATGCAATTGCTTGAAAAGCTGTCATGTTCTCTTAAGACTAATGTTCTATGCAAATGTAGTTTCAATGTGAAAAAATAGTAATGGACATGTACAAGCTTAGTGAAATTTATTTTGCTAGGCATTTATACATTCTCTATTTGGTTATTTATTTTTATTAAAGCATGTGTATATATGTATATATAGGCATATATAAATGGGATTCATTATAATATTTCTATGTGTGCATATAGCCTCAATTGACAACAAATCATATCCTTCTTTTACCCTCAGCACCCACCCTGTCCCACCCTGGCATGTTTTCCATCCCCTAGTAAATCATTCTTTGCATTTCAAATCAACTCAGTCCATAATTCGGAACAACCAAAAGATTCAATTCAACATGATGTTAGTTTCATGTAAAGTCTTTATTTTCACTTAAACAAAACAAATATAATTTCTGGATGATATTGATTTTATATATTAGAAATATTTCCAATTTTCGAATACTTGTAACATTTGATTTAGGAAATACTGTTATGCAGCCGGATATGCTGGCATATACCTGTAATCCAAGCATTCAATGAGGCTGAGGTGGAAAGCTTGCCAGTTGGAGGACAGAGAGCCCAAGCTTGATGGCTAGGTCCTGTTTCAGAAGAAAGAAGTGGAGAGGGGAAAGATGTGGTCATACAAATATACCTCTGTTCATTTGCTTGAACTTAGCCCATTTCCTTTGTTATTTAGTAAGTTAAAATTGATTTGTCCAAAGCAACTTTAACACCCAAATGAATATTTCTCTTAATGCAGGAGGTTTTGCTGGAGTTGCTAGAACAGTGTGTGGATGGATTGTGGAAAGCAGAGCGTTATGAAGTCATTTCTGAGATTTCCAAATTGATTATTCCAATTTATGAGAAACGCCGTGAGTTTGAGGTGGGCAATGGACACCTTGGCCTCCTTTCCTTACATACTTTGTTTAAGTCTTGACAAAACACCAATGCAGTGTTGTTCCTGTTTTTTTACTCTGATATCTTCTGAAGAAAATAGATGGTTCATTATATTATGACATTATTTTATCATAAAATGAATATCCCTTTGGTTTGTGGTGCAGGGATGGACCCCAGAACCTTGGGCATGCTAGGCACATGTTCTATCTCCAAGACAGCCCCTGTATAATTTTAAGTTTCCTCCCTGGATTGTAAAAACTATCAAACCTCTCTCTGTATTGCCAAAGAAACATGATTCTATTCTTTGAACTTGAGTACAAAGACTAAAAATGCTGGCTGACCATAGTAAAGAAACATAGTGTGATACCAGTTAAATAACCCAGCTGTGAGGGCTTGTTTTTTAATTTGGCTCATCAAGAAAACTGTTGATAAATTCTACAGTGGTGTAGTGAACAGCTGCTGCCATGTGCATGGGACAGAATTTTTTTATATTCAAGTCTTTTGGTCTATATCATAATCTCTACTCCAACTGTACAAAAAGGAAAAGAGGATGACTTGAAATTCAAGCTATTTTGAGAGTAAGAGTGAGATGAGCTGAGTGTGGTGACATCCAACTATAATCCTACCACTTTATGGAGCTCAGACAGGATAATTGCCTCAAGTTTAAGGCTGACCTCGACTGCATAGCAAGGCCCTGTGTCCCCAAAACAACAGAAAAACTGATTTAAACTTAGGAAGACTTCAGGAAGTCCCTGAAACTCAGCAGAGATTCTAAGCCCCTCCCTCTCCAATATGAATGGTCAGACAAGCAGAGCTGCCTACAAGAGTCTCAGATCTACTGAGCTGTCTGAAATAGATACTCTTCAACTTATTGAGCTGTCTGCAAATTGTGCAATGTGTTCCAGGTTTTCAGCTTTCATGAACTGTCAGTCATTCTGGGGTAGGCTCTGATGATGCTGCTGTCTTTGAGTCATTTTTGCTCTTATAAGGCATTATCTCACCCATACTCCTGTCAAATTGGGCTACAGAATCAGCTTAGCAGTTAAGAGCACTTGCTGCTCTTGCAGAGGACCTGAGTTCAGTTTCCAACACCCATATGGTGTCTCACAACCATGCATAAATCCACATACATATAGACAATACACTCATACATATAAAAATTAAATGAAAAAGAATTTAGTAATGTATACATAACTAGGAAAAGCTCCCATATTCCCATAATATGAAATGTTTTGCCTGTCTGGGGATTGAACCCAGGCTGTCACACATGCTTGGTAAGTTCTCTACAGCTGCAGCCTGACCCCCTTTATTGCAGTTTATGAGATGAGGTCTTGCTAATAGCCCAGGATAGCCCAGTCATGAAGTGCGTACATAGCTAGTACCAGGTCATCCTGGACTATATAGCAAGACCCTGTCTCAAAAATGAAATGAAACATACAAGCAAAAAAATGCAGTTTAAAATAAAAACCTAGCCATTAGTGGTTTTCCTCTCTTGTATGTTGATCTTGATGACAATCACTGACAAAACACAAATGACTGACAGAATGCAAATGTATAATCTCATTTTTCAGAAACTAACTCAAGTCTATAGAACTCTTCATGGCGCTTACACAAAAATTTTGGAGGTTATGCACACCAAAAAACGACTTTTAGGTACTTTCTTCAGAGTTGCCTTTTATGGCCAGGTAAGTGTGTTTTAGTAAAGTTGGGTCATCAAATTGTTTGGCTCTTTAAATGTTCCCCTTTGACATATTAGATGACCTTTGTACAGTTGTTGCTTTTGGAATTCTGTCGTGCTTTTTGCACAGCAGGAAGCTCCTTTTGTAATGTTCTCATTTACCTGGTTCTTGTATCTAGTTATGTCAGGGCTATAAGGTGTGGATTTCTCCCTCGGTTTGTTCCTCTGTTAAGCTTCTGAAGTATATATTAAGTATCTAGTAATTAAAACTTTGTAATACAAAGCAGATTAAAAACACATGGAAGAGGGTTGGAGAGATGGCTCAGTGGTTAAGAGCACTGGCTGTTCTTGCAGGGGACCCGGGTTCAATTCCCAGCAACCATATGGAAGCTCAGCAATGTTTGTAATTATAACTCCAGGAGCTCTGAGACTATCACACAGACACACATGCAGGCAAAAACACCAATGCACATAAGGTAACAGAATAAAATAAATAATTAAAAATTCAAAAGAGAAAAAAAAACTTAAAAAGAACACTCAGAAAAAAGACATTAATATGGAAACCATTCTTATTAATAAAATCCATTAAAATAGAAAACAAATTCATGTTAGTTTCTTTCTTTTAACAATAATATGTTCATATATTTATGATTTGAGTACACACAAGAAAAATCTAACTTGGAAATACCTAATAAAAATAAAAAATATTTCCAAGTTACACCTTCCTCTTCTGTTTATATACTTTTGCATTTGACAATTCTTGCTTATTTGAAGTGAGAAGTTTGACTATATTCATGTGGCTTTTAATATATTATTAATATACTAAAATTAAAATATTAATATTATTTTAGAGTATCTATTGCTGTAATAAAACACCATGAACAAAAGCAATTTGTGGAGGAAAAGGTTTATTTCAGCTTACAACTCTCTGACCACACTCCATTAGTGAGGGAAGTCAGAGTCAGAACTCAAGACAGGAACCTGGAGGCAGGAACTGATGCACAGGCCATGGAGAAACGCTGCTTACTACCGGCTTGCTTCTCATGGCTTGCTCAGCCTACTTTATTATAGAATCCAGAACCACATATCCAGGGTTGGTACCATTTCACACTGAGGTAGGCCCTCATACATCAATCATTAATTAAGAGAATGTCCCATAGGCCTATCTGAAAATCCAAAGCATTTTCTATATTAAGGTTCCAACTTCCCAAATTATTTTATAAGTCAAGGTGATGTAAAATTAACCAATATTACTAATATTAATTAGGGGTGGGAGGGGGAAGGGAGTTTGAACAAGGGGATATGTGGATAAAAAAGTGAGACTTTATTCAAAAATAAATAAAAATTAAAAATTAGAAAAACAAATATTAATAAGCATTATTTTTATATTCAAATATATTGTCACTAGTTATGCAAATTTTTCTTAAATACTTTTTTTACATACTATGTGTAAGCTATTTTTTGTTTGCCTTTATAACAGTCTTTTTTTGAAGAAGAAGATGGAAAAGAGTACATCTATAAAGAACCCAAGCTCACAGGCCTTTCAGAGATTTCCTTGAGACTTGTGAAACTTTATGGCGAAAAATTTGGTACTGAAAATGTCAAAATAATTCAGGATTCAGACAAGGTAACCATGGAAATCTTTGTTCATTTGTTCCAGGCTCAGTACATTGCTCCTGATTTGTGGGATAGAAGCATGGAAGTGGAGCTTTTTGGATAATGAGTGAAAGAATAGAGGCTTTGAAATCAGGGAGGCTGAGACTACAATTTCCATTTTCTGCTGTGTGACTATAGGAAAATCACTGAACCCTCTGTGCTTGATTTTTCTCATTTGTAGCATGAAGACAATAGTACCTTCCACATGAGGTTATACACATTAAATGAGGTACTAAGTAGAAAGTGTCTATATAGAGTTACAGTAAAAGCATTCATTAATAAATAATAGAAGAGATGGTGATTAATACAATTCAGCTGTTGAACATTCAGTTCTACAGCATGTTTTTTTCTTTTAAAGTACTTTTATATATTACATCCTAACCACAGTTTCACCTTCCTCCACCCTTTCCAGTCCCCCCCATCTCTTCTGTCCCCCAGATTCACTCCTCCCTCTGTTTCCCTTCAAAAAAGAGCAGTCCTCCCAAGGATAACAACCAAACACAGCATAACAAACTACAATAAGACTTAGGCCCAAAGCCTCATATTAAGTATAGCATGATTCTTACTTAGATTCTTAGTTGACTACTGTATGAGTAAAATCATCCAGAGGCACAGAGGGCTGTTATATTGTGCTAAATTAGCTCTGGTTCAACAAGAGTGATTATACTTATTTTATTATTGCTGTTATTGTTTTGCATGTGTAGATATGTATTTATATGTACATGTGAACACATGTATGTGTAAGGTAAAAGGTGTCTTCTTCAGTCACTCTCTTCCTGAACATGGAGCTCTTCAAATTAGGTAGACTTGTCTGGCCAGCAAACCTAAGGATTCTACTGTCTGTACCTCCCTGAAACTAGGATTATAGGCTTGTGCTGCCACACTCAGCTTTTTTTTTTCCTTCTTTATTTTGTATTTATCAAAAAAAAAAACAGTAAAAAGAATTTAAAATGCAGAAGAGTTAACAATAACTATACAGAGGATAAGAATGACTCGCTCTTGAGGGAGGTGGGACAGAACTGGATTTGGCCAGAAGTGGAGACTGATCTAAGCATTATTGGGTCAGTGGGACCATAGGACTGTCTGCTCCCTGCCCAGGGAGGGGATGGGGAGTTGCAGAGAAGAAAAATGACCAGATGTGTTGGGAGGGGGAAGAGACCTTGAATAAGGATATACAGGGATGGAAAAAAAAAACCACTCAGCTTTTTTATATGGTTCTGGGGCTCAAACTCAGGTCCTTGTGCCTGTACTGTCAAGGGTTTTTCTGTAGCTCCAACCCCTCAGTGTTTTGTTTTGGGTTTTGGCTGCTCTCACATTCACAACAATGTTCCCCCTTCAGCCTTGCTAGTGCTGTGAATACAAGCATGGACTGTGGCTGCATTTCCAATGAAGTTGGTTTCCAGAGAGATATTTTTGGTCTTGCTCCACATATTATTCATCCCATTAGGCCCTACCATAACAAGGTATGAAGCATTCTAGCAAGAGAGGCTGTTTTGTAGGGTATGCACCACTCCTAGATAGCCTCTGGGAAATCAGCTGGAATGTCTGAGACCTAATGGTTGCCAGGATGAGAGTTGATTACTAGGTAGAAAGGAAGGGACTTTCACTGTGTAGAGTTTGTGGCTATATTTACTCAGTAACTTTCAACTAAATACTTAAAATCAGGTAGACAACATTGACACATCTTTTCACTTCCTAAGATGTGCCTGTATCTTGTGGGAATCTTGAACATAGGTTTAAGACTTTTAAAAGTAGATATGACAAAAGACCTCAAAAAGTATGTGTGACAAAAGGTTCCAAGTGAATATTTGGCAGTACCTTACTACTTTTCTATAAGTTTCAATAGCTTTATGGATTTATTCCCATTGAATTGATAATAGAAAATTCCCAGTCCTGCAGCACAGTTTGTACTCATACCCATGTTGACCACTATAGAAACGATGGGTGAGCAGACTCTCTGGACCACATTTGTCTTTCTCTTTCATTCTGCCTCTGAAAATCTAGCCCAATAGTGCTGGCTGATAAACCACTGTCAGGACTCCTGACATCATTCTGTACTTCTCACAGGTGAAATATGAGAAGCCTTCCTATTTGTTTAAAAATACAGTCAACTCCTCATAGCTGTGGAATCTACAGCCACAGAGTCAACCAACCATGGATCTGAAATGTTCAGAAAACATTGCATGTAAACTTTTGGGTTTTGTTCTTTTGTTATGAGCTCAGGCTGACCTGAATTCCCCCATGTAACCCATTCTTGTATGTCACTATTCCCAGGGAGACATGAACAAACATTTACTCATCCCAGATAGAAAACCAGTGATGGGTCAAAGTAAGGATGCCACCAAAGTTCCATTTGTTAAACCACTGAGTTTTATCAGGATTGTTTATAAGAATATAGATAAAAGGCTAATTACTAGATGAGCAATGACTCAAAGACAGGTGTATCACCAAAAGGTCACCCTAGCATAAATGACAGCTCACAAAAGGAGACAGTTCCACAGGTTAGGAACTATCTCTTTCAGACAGCTCAGATGTGCTGAGCCACTATCCGGCATCTGTTTGTCTGTGAATGTCTCTCAGCAGTCCTGATATATGCTTGGCAAAGGACAGACCTGATGAATATGGTCAGTTTCAGGGACAAAGCTTTAGAATTCTTTACTTTCCTAACTAAGCTTTCCTGCAAGATAAATATTTTTAAGTTCAAAAATACTGTGTCTCTTGATGAACTTCCTTGAAGAATGGACTATTTCACCTCCCTTTAGAATAGCCTTTATCTTAGGGACCAAGGTGGAAGGGCTTTACCCTGTAGGAAACTGTTACACAACACTCATGCTGGCCAATCATTTTTTAACAGGATCTGACTTAGGCAAGCCTAAAATGCAGGACCTGCCTTTATCCTGAATGCTGAAACTATAGGCATACATTACCAGACTCAAAAGACATTTTCCTCCTAACTGTTCCCTAATTAGTATAACCTAACAAGCAAGTGCCTGGCATCTATGTTGTATTTGCTGTCATAAGTCATCCTGAGATGGCAAGAAAGTTTCAGAAGGATGATTCATAGGATCTATGTAACTATTTTGCCACTTTATATAAGGAATTTGATTTTTAACATTTAAAAGTAAAAATAAAAGCACTCTTGGATGTGTGTGTGTGTGTGTGTGTGTGTGTGTGTGTGTGTGTGTGTGTGTGTGTTCTGCAAGGGGGCAGATTATGAGCCTGGGCTACCATGCCAAGCAAAACAAAATCATAAACTAACCACTCTTTGTGTTTGCCAAAGAATAAAATCTGCTTCGAGGTGCAGGCAATTTGAATGGCAGTTTAACAATGTCTCCCACTATCTGAAATGTATGTGGCATTTACTCAAAAAATGTCATGTTTAAAGTTTTCTATTATATTTATATTTAATTTATAAAGTTATTTGTTTTAGAAAGTTTGGTGCTATGAAAGCTTGGGAAGAGCCTGATACTCATATAGATGGTAGTAATAATGTAGAATGGTATAATATATAGTCTCAAAGAGTGATTTATTTTTATTGTGGGGTTTTTGGGGGTCTGGGGTAAGACAGAATGTCACTTTGTAGCTCAGGCAGGCTAATCCAGGTTGAACTCAAGCTCTTTCAGCTTCACAAGTACTAGGAGTTTAGGTATTACTAGCCACAATGTCTGGCATCATGTAGGGTTAAGCATAACAGTATGATGATATAAAAACATGTCATTAAAGAATAAAAGCAAGCTGCAGGACAGTAGGGGTAGTAAGTACATTTGTATCAAAACTGGAAATCCACATAAACTTACCTCTACATGTTTAGGAAATATCTAGAGTCAAAGATACAAAAAAAGTGTTGCTTATGATTATCGCTGAGAAATGTGCCTAGAGACTTGGCTAGGAAGGATTGTTTTTGCTATTCATATAAACCCGTGTACTACTTGACCTTTTATTTCCTATTTATGTTTCATCTTAGCTAAATAATTACTTTGACTGAGGTTTAACTTTTCCTAGAAAATTCCAGCTTTTAAATGTGAGAGCATTATTTGTGAGCCTTTTGGCTAATATACGTATAACAGGAAAGAAAGGTTAATGTTTACAGAGAGAGCCAGTAAATAGAAAGGGTTTAAAGTGATTGGCCAGTGTCAAGACATCACCGTCCCCTTGTATGGGAGAGGAAAAACACACAGAGACTGTTCGCAGGGAGATTTGTGTTGGTTTTGTTTGTTTGTTTTCACTAAACATAGACAGATGTGACTAGTGAATGACAAAGATAGTAAGCTAGTCATTGGCGCTCAGGACACAAGGCAGATTTTGTTGGGAAAACACGGAAAGCAGATGCTGAGTTTTGTCTGGAGTTCAAGAATCCCCAGCTGAACCTTCAGGAAGGACAGCAGCAGCAATGCTTGACATGGAATCCAGATGCCTCATGAAGTGGCCAGCAACTATACTAGACTTTTGTGTTTTGTTGTTGTTGCTGCTGCTGCTGCTGCTAATGGAACCAAGCACCTTGCACATGCTAGGCAAACCTTAAAGCTCACAGATGCCGAGGGCAAGTACAAGTTGAAAGGTACTGTGAGTTACCTAATAGAGTCCAGCCCAGCCTGGGATACACTGTGAGACCCTGTCTCACATAATCTAAATAGTATCAATGCTCCAGAATAAGCTATATTGCTTATAATAGCGTCTTATTTAGGTAGACTTACATGTTGCAGAACTGTTTTAATAAATATTTAAGGAATCAGGTCACAAAACTGGTGTGATCTCAGTTTTCAGAATATATATGCTTGGAAATAAATGGAAAGAAATATGTGAAATGTAGATAATGCTCATTGCTGAATGCTAAGATTACAGTGGTATTTTCTGTTCTTCCTGTATTTCTGTAATCTCTATAGGCTTCCTATACCTTCCTTATAATCATAAATAGCGTATCTATAAAACACAGCTATGATCTCCCCAGGTAGTTTCCCAGTTACTCGGGAGCACAGTTGTAATGCCATTGTTTCTAGTGTGATCTCAAAGCAGTAAGCTATACTTCCATTTTCTTTCCATTAATTTTGGTTTTAAAAAAGACATCTTTCTTTATAGGTAAATGCCAAAGAACTTGATCCCAAATTTGCTCACATACAAGTCACTTATGTGAAGCCCTATTTTGATGACAAAGAACTCACAGAAAGAAAGACAGAGTTTGAAAGAAATCATAATATCAACAGATTTGTTTTTGAGGCCCCTTATACCTTATCAGGCAAAAAGCAAGGCTGCGTAGAAGAACAATGTAAACGCCGGACCATCTTGACCAGTGAGTAGGAACCTTTATGTTACTTTTATATCTGTCATATACACAAGTACCAGCTGGCCAGCAGGAACACATAACTGAAATTTTAATCATTTGTTATCTTACCAGTTTATACAAACATGTTCTTGTAATAAATCATCATTTTCCCATATGCCACTCTTAATTGCTTAGAGGTGTCTCATAAAGATAATTCCTTTTCATCCTGAAGCAGAAAGAACTAGTTGGCACCCTAAAGAATTTTTCCAGAAAATGCAGAAGGCATAAAGTGATTGTGTTTTTTCCCTTGAATTCCATGGCACAAAGGATTTTCTAAAATTGGTCTTTGCATTTTCACAGCCTCAAACTCATTTCCATATGTGAAAAAGAGGATTCCTATAAACTGTGAACAGCAGGTGAATTTAAAACCGATTGATGTTGCTACTGATGAAATAAAAGATAAAACTGCAGAGCTGCAGAAGCTTTGCTCCTCAGCTGACGTGGATATGATTCAGCTTCAGCTGAAGCTGCAGGGCTGTGTCTCTGTGCAGGTACGTTGGTTGCCCAATAAGCACAAAAAGGCTCTTGATGGTTCCCCCCCCATTTGTAAGGGCACAGAGCAAGCATTAACTACAGTTGTGTGTTATGTTCTTACTGGGTCTGAAAACAGATCTGTTTTCTTTTTTAACATAAGAAATAAATCACATTCATTTTATATTAATTGTCTATTGTGTCAGAGGACTTTAACATAAACTTCTAAGACTATCCAAGTCTTGTATTTATAAATCAGAAATCATTAACGAATTTATTGGTATATTATTTTACCATATTAACGTCTTTAGTTAATGATTTTTCACACAAACTTCTCCTCAGCATAATAGATAGATCTCTAAGCTGTGGGTTTCTTTTGTCTTTTGTTGTGTATCTGCTATCCTGTCAGACCTTGGACATTTTAATGAAAAGGAAAATGCAAAATCCCCTCCTGATTACATGCTGGCCACACTGTCATTTTTTTTCTCTTGTGTAATTTAGGTCAATGCTGGTCCGTTAGCCTATGCGAGGGCTTTTCTTAATGAAAGCCAAGCTACCAAGTATCCCCCTAAGAAAGTGAATGAGTTGAAAGACATGTTTAGGTAAGTGTTGGTTTTCAGATTGTTCCTTTTTTCCATTTTCTTCAAGAAACAGCCATAAAAATGTTTACCAAGTAAGGACATTCTCTGTGTTATGTATTTACACTGATTAATTGACCTCCAAATGGCACTTTAAGTAGTCAGGAACCATACGATCTGTTTCATGCTCTGAGGTACTAACACTGCTCCTGTGACCCAAGGGATTAAATATGCCAGCTTACTTTATTGCTTTGGATATTTTAAGTGACACAAACACGAGCCAACATTTATTACACGATTTCCTTCTTTGCCCGATTGACCTTGCATTATAGCATTTCAGACCATTTAGGGAAGGAGTGAAATGGAGCTGGGAAGGTCGCACAGGCTTCCTTCTGCTCCCTGTGTTACTCACTCCCACTTGGACTCTGTAGGTCTGGAGAATACCTTAGCTTGTCTGCAGTCAGTAGCCCTGCAAGTTAAGGCATGTCTGAATGGTCAGGAAAAAAAAGTGTGATTCATATGTAAACAAATTTTAGTTATAGAACATGAGGATTAATGGAGTGAAATAGACTAAGGAGAAAGATTGTTACCTATACAGTTGTTTTCTCTTGACTTTTGTCATTTACTTTTTCTGTCTGAGAGTCATCATCTGTTCTGGATTGCAGAGCAGCCTGTGCTCATCCATTCACTAATAGTATATGCATGGCATTTACATAAGACTCTACTAGTTGCTAGGACAGCGATACAAAACCTGCAGGCAATGGGGGTACTTTTTTTACCTTGTACATCCACTCTTAATTGTGTGGATTATACACGTCAAAAATAAATGAATAAAATTAATAAAAACATAATAATGGGAGAAAAGACTTTTATCATAGTTACTCTACATTTTGTCCCTATTTCGACCAGCCCAACTACTTCACACCTGTAACATACTACACTACTACCAAATGGTAAGCCCCAAATGAATTCTGTTTGAATCAGTGACAGTAAATAACTTCATTAAGCTTTCCAGAGGCATATGTTTTAAGCCAGGTATTGATTTATTTTTGTTTTATAGTGAGACAGGGTCTCACTATACAGCCTTAGCTAAGCCCAGAGCTTGCTATGTAGACCAGGCTAACCTCAAATTCAGAGACCCACTTGCCTCTGCCTCCTGAGTGATGGTATTAAAGGCATATGCCAGTTACTGAGCCAGGCTTCAAAATAGACCAGAAACCAGAGAAGAAAGTCCCCCCCAGAAAAAACCAGAAAGAAACTTAAACTATATTTCAGACTTAGGAAGTGACCATAACTAATAGTGAGAAGGTAGAAAATTCCAGTCCTCTTTAAGAAAGTCATAGTCAAAATAAACTGTCAAACTGATGGTTGGTGATACTTTGTAAAAATAAGTAACAAAACTTGAATCTTTTGTGTTTTCATATTCATGCACAGGAAATTCATACAGGCCTGTAGCATTGCACTTGAACTAAATGAGCGACTAATTAAAGAGGATCAAGTCGAGTACCATGAAGGGCTAAAATCACACTTTAGAGACATGGTAAAGGAGCTGTCTGACATTATCCATGAGCAGGCAAGTATTAACATTCCTAAATATCAGAACAGAATATGTGCTCCCTAAAGTACTACTTAGCAAAATATATTAGTTTGAAATGTAGTACCCTAACATTATTTAGTTTCTATTACATTTAATTTATTTACCTTGTAGGAATGTATGCATGTGTGGATATATGTGGGTAGGTAAATGTGTGTTGCATATATGCCAGAGTGTGCATGGAACATGACACGTGTGTATCAAGGTATATATGAAAAGATGAGAAGAAAACATGCAGAAATCAGTTCTTTCATGTGGGCTCCAGGGATTGAACTTAGGTTGTTAGGCTTGCCTGCAAGCATTTTTACCTGGTGAGTCATTAGCTTAAATTTTAAAATTTCTTTATCTCATATCTTTAATCATTTTAGCCATGTAATGTGCAACTTGAAGCAGTTACCTAAAACAGAAGTAATGATCAGTAAGAGACCATTTTATTCTTTTGCTATGGCATTAAAGACAAGTAGCTAAGCATGTCTAAATCTATGTTCTGCAAACATTGACAAGAGTCTCTCTAGAAGAATCTTAAAGAGATGAAAAGATTGTCTCAGTAGCCAAGTTCCTATATAATGTCCATATCTTGGTTATAAGAAGCTATGGCTCAGTCAGTAAGTGCCTATTGTACCAGCATGAAGAAGTAAGTTCAGATCCCCAGCACCTGTGTGAAATTGACGCATGGCAGTGCACACCTGTAACCCCAGTCCTTGGAATGGAGTGGAAATAAGAGGACCTGCAGGTCATTAGTCAGCCAGTCTAGCCACATCTATGAGATCCAAGTTCAGTAAGAGACCTTGTCTCCAAAACAAACTGGAGCCCAATAGAGGACACCCACTATGATCCTTTTGGCTTCCACACACATGCAGTGCATCCACATGAACCCATGCACACGCCTGAACCTGTAAACACACTCATATAAACAAATACATATATTACACATAAGCAAACACAATAAGATTTTTTAATTAGATACTGTGGCATAGATGACAGGCTGAATCATTGAGTGTTAGTAACAATTATAACTAGGGAAACAGCCTGAAGAACTGAAAGTCAACACTTAATCCTCACTCAAAGCCAAATTCTGTCATCATTAAGTACTTACCATTTTATATATCTTCTGACCCTTATAGAAATCCTCATTTGTGTTGGTAAACTATCCACTGAGACCCTGGAATTTTTGTTTAAATCTACTTTGCATATGTGCTGCCAGTTAAACCATACAAATATTTTTATCATGTTTCTAAAAGTTGTGACATATTGGTCTGATTTGTCACTGACAGCATTTGAGCTTATCATAAAGCCTTTTTTTTTATTTCTGTTCATGTTTCTCTGAAACAAAGTTTTATATAGCCCAGACTGGCCTCAAACTTACAGCCAAAGCTACTTTTGCACTCCTGCCTATCTCTGCTTTCTGAGTGCTGTAATTATAGGCATGATCTACCATGCCAGGCTCCAGAGAATATATTCTGAAAGCTAGTCCTTAAAGTCCAGCAGGTTGATGCACATCTGTAATTCCAGTGCTCAGGAGGCTAAAGTATGATAGTTCAAGGTCAACCTGGGCTATACATATGGCCATCTTGGGCTATATGAGCAAGATACCATGAGGGGGGGCACACAAAAAACTAGCCCTGCAAATGGAGAAGTTCATTTGTTTTAGAATCTGGATTTCAGTGATTGAAGGCAACTATTCCCTGTGGAGACTCTCTCATAACTTACCTTATAGCTTGGCCCAGTGCATGGTAGAAAGACTTGTCAGACAACAAAAGCTAGCTGGCTTTCAGTTAAAACCTCCTAGGTCTTTGCATTTCTTTGGTATCCTTTAACTTAAGCTATGGGAAATCTCATCACAGCTGTGACCGTGAGTTTACTTTTCTAATCATTTGTCATCTGCTCATTATGGAGAACCAGGGTGGGCTAGAATTAAGTGGTTAATGTGGTTAAGTCCAGTTTCCTAAGCGTAGCTCTCTGCACCATCACTGTCCTGAGGTGCATTTTGTTATGAAATGGTGTACATAGCTGGTTTTTAGAAGCTGTCTGCCTAATGAGCCTCATGCCTTGTAATACATGGGGGAAAATACAATGACTCCCTCATGAAAGATGGAAAACAATTGCACATGCTATTTTAAACCCATGTGTACTGTCTGACAGTTAATTCATTTGCATACAGCTGCATTACTTAGTCTTCAATTCTAATTTATTCAAATTCAAGGCAAATTATTTAATTTATTATTGCTGCTATGGTCAAGATATTGAGAACTGTCATTTTGTAATTTTTCCCCTTAAAGCATAGATTTTTCAAATCAGCTGACTGCCTATATCAATAACTCCTTTAAGCCACTGCTATTTTTCTTAGCTAGAGACCAATAGTTTAGACTAACTTGAGCTAACATTAGCTAGGAAAACTTTTTATTTTTATATGTTCATGTTTATAGAAACCTTTGACCTTGTGTTGATTTTTATGTGTGTGTGTTGATTTTTCTACACATTAATTTTTCCTTCTATTTCCTAATTATGGTCATCATTTTCAGTGAACATTTTCTCTTTCCTTTCTTTTTTTGATTTTTTATTTATTTTTGAATAAAGTCAAAATTTTTCCTTGTATATCCTTGTTCAAACTCCCTTTTCCCTCCGGCCCCTTCCAGTCACTCTCTCTTCTCCACATCACTTTATCTCCTCCCTAGCAAGGGCAGGAGGTCCCAGGGTCCCAAGGTGGTTTAGTTCAGCATCCACTCCCTGCAGATCCACTTTCCTCACCCCAACATCAAGTCTCGGTAAGGTGTTCCTCTGGAGGGAATCTCCAAGGTGTGAGTCCAAGGTGTTTCTGATCCCAAGCTGTTCAGTGGTTGTGGTTTGCAGCTTGGGCATGCTTTGCTTTTTTTCTTGTTTGTTTGTTTGTTTGTTTAGAGTCCACTAATGAGTGAGTACATCCCCTGCTTATCTTTCTGGGTTTGACATACCTCATTCAAGAGGATAGTCTCCAAATCCATCCATTTGCCTGTGAATTTTAGGATATCATTTTTTCTTACTGCTGAGTAGTACTCCATTGTGTAGATGTACCACAGTTTGTTAATCCATTCTTCAGTTGAGGGGCATCTAGGTTGTTTCCAGGTTCTTGCTATTATGAATAATGCTGCTATGAACATAGTTGAGCTAATGCTTTTGGGGTGCAAATGTGCATCTTTAGGGTATATGCCCAGTAGTGGTGTTGCTGGATCCTTGAGGAGATTGATTCCCAGTTTTCTGAGAAACCACCATACTGCATTCCAGAGTGGCTGAACAAGTATACACTCCCGCCAACAATGGAGGAGTGTTCCCCTTGCTCCTCAATCTCTCCATCATAGGCTGTCATCTGTGTTTTTAATCCTAGCCAATGTGACAGGTGTAAGGTAGTATCTCAAAGTTGTTTTGATTTGCATTTTTCTGATGGCTAAAGATGTTGAGCACTTTTTCAAGTGCCTTTCAGCCATTTGTAATTCTTCTACTGAGAATTCCCTTTTTAATTCTGAACCTTATTTTTTAATTGAGTTATTAAGGGTTTTGGGCTCTAGTTTCTTGAGTTCTCTATTTTAGAGATCAGTCTTCTGTCACTTGTAAGATTGATGAAAATCTTTTCCCATTGTGTAGGCTGTTGCTTTGTCTTATTGACTGTGTCCTTGGCTTTACAGAAGCTTCTCAGTTTCAGGAGGTCTCACTTACTGATTGTTGTTCTTAGTGTCTGTGCTACTGGTATTATATTTAGGAAATTGTCACCTATGCCAATGCATTGGAGGGTATTTTCCACTTTCTTTGCTATCAAGTTCAGTGTGGCTGGGTTTATGTTAAAGTCTTTGATTCTTTTGGATTTGAGTTTTGTGCAGGGTGATAGGCTCAGATCTATTTGCAGTTTTCTACACACTACAATCCAGCTATGCCAAAACCATTTGTTAAAGATACTATCTTTCTTCCATTGAATATTTTGGACCTTTTTGTCAAAGATCAGATGTTCATAGGTTTTTGGGTTAATGTCGGGATCTTCAATTCGATTCCATTGATCCACAATTCTGTTTTTATGCCAGTACCATGCTGTTTTTATTACTGTAGCTCTATAGTGTAATTTGAAGTTGGGGATGGTGATGCCTCCTGAGGTTCTTTTGTTGAGTAAAATTGTTTTGGCAATCCTGGCTTTCCTGTTATTCCAACTGAAATTGAGTATTGTTCTTTCAAGGTCCAAAAAATATTGTGTTGGGATTTTGATGGGCAGTGCATTGAATCTGTAGATTGCCTTTGGTAGAATTGCCATTTTTACTATGTTGATCTTACCTATCTAGGAACATGGGAGATCTTTCCATTTTCTTATATCCTCTTCAATTTCTTTTTTCAGTGATATAAAGTTTTTGTCAAATAGATCGGTTACTTCTTTGGTTATATTTACTTCAAGGTATTTAATGCTATTTGCAGCTATTATAAAGGGTGAGGTTTCCTTTATTTCTTTTTCAGCCCTTTTATCTTTAGTGTCTGGGAGGGCTACTGATTTGTTTGAGTTAATCTTGTATCCTGCTACCTTGCTGAAGGTGTTTATCAGCTATAGAAGTTCCCTGGTAGAATTTTTGTGGGTCACTTTTATATACAATCATATCATCTGCAATTTGAGATAGTTTCGCTTCTTCTTTTCCAATTTGTATCCCCTTAATCTCCTTTCATTCTCTCTTTGCTTTAGTTAAAACTTCGAGAACTATATTGAATAGATAAGGGGAGAGAGGACATCCTTGACTAGTTCCTGACTTTAGTGGGATTGCTTTGAGTATTTCTCCATTTAGTTTGATGTTGGCTGTTGGCTTCTTGTAAATCGCCTTTATTATATTTAGATATTTTCTCTGTATTCCTGATACATAGTGAAGTACATACTGATGTAGGAGCTGTTCCATTGACCCTCATAAATTATTCCTTAAAAAAAGAAATGGCCAGAATATTGCTTGGCTGTTTTCAATGTAATTTGTTACAGTATACCAAAGTATACAGTTTTTATAAGGAAGTTTTTATATTTGAATAAATTAAGTATACTTTAAGCTTGTGTAAACTACTGAGCACAGAAATTTAAAAGAATAACAAGATTTATTTTTTATTAATTAAATTGTCTCATTTATCTTACATGGAATTGCAGTTTCCCTTCCCTCCTCTCCCCTCTGCTCCCCCCACCAATTCACACCTCCTCTGTTTCTGTTCAGCAAGGGGCAGGCCTCCTGTGGATGCCAATAAAACATGCCATATCAAGTTGAAGCAGGACTGAGCTCCTCTTCTTGCATTAAGGCTGAGCAAGGAACCCAGCATAATTTAAGATTATTAATTTCAGATTTCATATTTAGGTAGAATTGGTGGTGGCCACTGTAGCATATGGTAGGTTTTTATACACAGTCCCATTTGCTTGTCACATCTGAAAGACATGAATAATTGAATAGTCATCAGTTAATTCTGTAGTATGCTTTCAGATTAGTGTGAGGAGTTTTCATATAATGATATTCCTCTATTATAAGATTTAAACCTATGACTTATAGCACCACAAATGATAGGATGAGCAGAATTGCCATTGTAGACCAGGGCTTCTCACGTGGGGAGGGAAGGGTTTATTTGGCTTACATGTTCATATCACAGTTTATCATTGAAGGAAGTCAGGAGAGAAACCATAGAGTAAAGCTGCTTACTGGCATGTTCCCTGTGGCTTGCTCAGCCTTCTCTCTCTCTCTTCCTCTCTCTCATTTGCTTTCTCTATTTTTGGTTTTTCAAGACAGGGTTTCTCTGTAGCTTTGGAGCTTGTCCTGGAACTCGCTCTGTAGACAAGGCTGGCCTTGAACTCACAAAGATCTACCTGCCTCTGCCTCCTGAGTGCTGAGATTAAAGATGACCATCACTATCACCCAGTCAGTTTCAGCCTACTTTCTTAACACAAACTAGGCCCACTTGCCCAATGAGCTGGACCCTCCCACATCAGTTATCAATCATGGTAATGCCCCAGCAGCTTGCCTATGGGCCATTCTGATGACATTTTCTTAATTGCGGTTCCCTCTTCTCAAATGACTCTAGCCTGTGTTCATTTTACAAAACAAACAAACAAACAAACTGACCAGCACACTTGTTTGTTTTTTAGATATTTCTTTTCATTTGTACGTCTATGTGTGCTTGTGTCTGCTGTGTATCAAGGGAGTGTGTGTGTGTGTGTGTGTGTGTGTGTGTGTGTGTGTGTGTGTTAGGACTCAAAGAGAAACAATGTAAAATGTATACTATTCCTTTCCACTAATTCATTTAAGCATAAAACCTTTGTTGTTTTGGCTTTTGATCATATTAACAGACTAACTTTTAAAATATGTATACCAATATGGATGTAATATCTTTATATACGTAGAAAATATAACCTTCATATTTTATATTTGTTTTATTTTTATATTGGTTAGCCTATATAATCATAGTTTCTTTCAAATAGGGACTTTTGATCTCTATCTTTATAAAGTATTATCCCAAGACTTCAGGAAGGAGTATTTGAAAAGGCCCTAAGTGATTCTGAGAACGACTGTTAGAAAGTGGATAGATCATTCATAAACTCTTATCCAAGGGTAATCCCTACTTAAAGCTTTTGTGATGGCATGTTAAAATAGAATGCAAAAGTAGAACCCTGTCTCTTTTAATTGAATTTTGCATTTCCTTGCCTTTTGTTTTTCCTAATAAGTAACCTGATCTTTTCTGCTTTTTTGATACGCTGCCTTTGTAACTCAGCTGTGAAGACTGAAGCCGGTAATGTTATTCTTTGCTCTTTCTGCTTTCTATCATTTTACATAGCCCAGTGTCAGTGATAAATTAAAATATGCCTGTAATTCCATATACACACTCTTTTTTTGGCAGTAGCAGTTTTGGTTGGTGTTAATTGTGTGGGGTTTTTTGTATGTTTTTGTTTCAGATATTACAAGAAGACACAATGCATTCTCCCTGGATGAACAACACATTACATGTATTTTGTGCAATTAGTGGTACATCGAGTGACAGAGGTTATGGTTCCCCAAGATATACTGAAGTATGAAGAGATTTGGAAGGAAATGACAGTGAGACGGACTTTTCTCAGGAATATTTGGAGCTGTGCAAATGTTAAAATTTAGAGATTTGATATCTGTGGAGTGTTTCCTCCTGACACCAAATCGTCATGCTTTCATACAGGGTGCTTATGTATTTGTAAATATTTAAGCAACTTGAAAGTGCCTGGAAAATTGCACCACTGTGCTTGGTTTGTACTTTTTTAGGTAAATCTATATGCTGAACAGTAGAGCTCAAAACCATTCATTCAATTTGCTTAATTACTGCTTAATGATAATGAGACTATGTACAATTGTATAATGGAATCCAATAAAAGGTAAAACTTATTTGTAACTTGAAGTGAAGAAAATAATGCTTACTTTGAATTTAGCATTGATCTTGATAAGAACTTGAAGTCATTATCATATGAATTCATGGGGAAGAAACATTTTTAAAAGCCCACAGGACATGGATAATTGGGAAGAGAATTTGAATCACTGCCTGTTAGCAGTTAAGGCCAGAGTTAAAAAAAAAAAAAAAAGAAAAAAAAAGAACCAAATTTCATGCTTTAATAGGAAAACATGGGAAAGGAAAGCATGTCCTAGAAACACTAAGCTTACTGCTTGCCATTTGATCTGAAGGTGCTCAGCATCAGAGCAGGTCTCTCTCTACCTCATACAGCAGGAGGGATTTCTCAGGACATCCATGAAGCAAACTAAAACATCCTTGGGAATCTGTAGTCTCTAGATTCTATGCAGCTTCAGAGCTGTTGAGGGATCCCTGGAGATGACTTTGGTGGTGACTGTTTCCCCCAGTTGCAAGACTAGCACTGTGAGAAAACTTGGTAGTTACATGAGCATGGCTTGGGTCAGTGTAGAAACACAGATTTAACAATGACAAGTTTGGAACTGCATTTCCATCTATGAAGGACTCAAAGGTCCCTTCAGTAATTCAGGATAACCAAGGGGTATAAAGAACTTTTTTTTAGCAGTGGAAACAGCATTGATAAAATAGCTATTTTATACAAGATTTTGTAGTAGCACATCCCAAATGGCATCATGTCTATATATGGAATTGTTATTGTTACATTATTTATATAATTTGGCTCCCTCTACAAGAAGCATAAACATCTCTTTTTAAAAAAATGAGATAGAAAGCAGTGTTAGCAACAGCTTTTGAACCATGACCAACAAATACATCATAGAACTCAGGATGAGTCACTAGCTGATAAACTATACTAGTCATCATAATAAGAACTCAGGCTTTTTAGTATGAATACAGATTTACCTAAGATGAATGACCAGAGTGATCAATTTAATATCTCTCTCTCCTTCCCCCTCTGTCTCCTCCCCTCTGTGTCTGTGTGGATATATGTTTAATATTTAATAAATCCTGGGATATCATAGAGAGCACACAGTCAAATCCTAGGCAGACAGCTCAGGAAATCCTTGATCCTTGAATACAAGGATAAACAGCTGAGTCAATCACACACACCTTGAATACAAGGATAAACAGCTGAATCAATCACACACACCTTTACTCACAGCACAGGGAAAGCTGGGAGTGGTAACCAACATCCTTTATCCCATAACTCTAGAGACAGAACTAATTCTGTTCCTGTGAGTTCAAGGTACATGACTTTAATCCTAATCTGGATGGGATAGGGTATATAAGGGCTCATAGAAACCAGGCAGACACAGAAGCCTGACAGAAGTAACAGGCAGAAGAAACCAGGAATGAGGCTCAGAACATTGCAAGGCAGTTTGGTGAGAATTGACTGTGGTGCTTTCTCTCTCTGATATTTCAGGATTTATTAAATATTTCACATATATCCACATGTCTGTGCTTATGTGTGTATGTATATGTGTGTGCACTCCTTAAACCTTGAGCTGCTATGACCTGCATCTCAGGATCCCCAATCAGATCACCACAGAGCTGTCTCTGATGCAAAAACAAAGGTTTCTTTATTCAAGCCAAGGCAGGGACCTCTTCCTGACATTCCTTTGGCAAGAGTGAGGGAGGAAGGTCCTAAGTTCTTTTCACAAGGGGTTTATATAGGATAGAGTTTCAAGCAATGGATTATATGTCCTGGCAGTATGTGATTGGTCAGAGAAACTAAAGATGAGGTAATTGTTTAAGAAGTCAGTGTACGTGACTGTTAACAGCTTGCCAGGATGTCTGTAGGGGAACTCTAAGGTTCAGGCAGGATATGAAGTATCTTATAGGAACATCTGATCTTTGTAAAAAAAAAAAATTACTATATGCCTGTGTGCTGTTTTGCCATTTCCAGCATATATGTTCATTATCCCTATTGTTTCACTGTTTTCTTGAGTCCTAAGTTCACCCTTTGGTCACCAGTTGTCTCAGGCCTGTTTCCCAAAATGGCACCGCTTCTGTTTCTTCAGAACTTTGGTCTGTTGAGCATGATGCATACCACTGAGCGTTAATGCAGACCATCTTGGTCTAACACTTCAGTTGTGGACAAAGGAAGGGAAATGAAAAGAACAACAAGTGGGGAGGAAGTTTGTGCACAGGCTATGCTCCTCGCCTGGGAGTTGGTCAGTAAGAATATGCATTGTTTATCTAGTTGGTTTTTCTAATCCCTAAACACAAAAAGGTCACTCTAAGGAAGGGGCATGTCTGTTTATCCAAATCCTAGTGGAAATTGAGGCGAAATTTTCAAAGACATCTCCTCTGTGTGTGTCATTTGAAAACTTCTCCAGCAGGCCCTTTTTTCCCATCTGAGTTGATTAAGAAATAATCACATACCATATATGTTCATGTGTTTGAGGTACATAGTTCAGTTGCCGTTTTAGTACATTCACAGGGCTGTACAAGCATCATCTCATAGAACATTCTCTTACCCACAAGAGACCCATATGCATTAGAAATCACTCCCTGTCCCAACCATTCAGCCCTTAGCACCAAGCAGCTGTTAATCTAATCTTCTCTACAGCTCTGCCTCTTGTAAACAGATGTGTCTTTTTTGTGTGCCTGGTTTATTTCACATAGCACAATATGTCCATAGTTCATCCATATAGCATGTATCAGTCCCTTTCATGCCTGAATAATATTCTTTCATGTAAATCTTTTATCAATTCTTAGATATTTGGGCTATTTACATTACAGAATGAATATAATATGAACACTGTGAATCTGAACATGAGTTTATAGGTGATAGTATATGTGTACTTTCAGTCCTCTTGAGCATAGATGTGCGAATGGAATTACCATTACTGGATCACATGGTAACTCTAACCTTTGAATGACTGTCCAAACTTTCCCACAGCAACTATAGCACTTTGTGTTCCCATCAGCAGCACACATAGGTTCCAAGTTCTCCTAACTTTTCCAACACTATTATCTGCCTCTTAGATTGTCATCCCAGTAAGTGTGGAGTGTTATCTAATTGTGGCTTGCATTTGAATTCTCCAGATGGCTGACAGTCTTGAGGATTCTTTCATGTGAATATTGACCATTTTTCTATTCTCTCTGGAAAGATGTTCATTTACCTCATTAGTGGGGTAAAATCTGGATGTTTCTGTTTTCTTCGTTGAGTTGCAAAGTTATTTGTTTTACAATGTATATTCTGGTAGAACATTCCATCTCACATATATTATTTGAGTATATATCTCCTGTTGCTAGTCCACTTGGACTAGCCCTAAGTGCCTGGGTTTAAGCAATCTTCCTGTCTCAGCCTGTCAGTGGCAGTTGGGGAGATGGCTGAACACTGACAGCTATAGAATGCTCCACTCGGGTGTGGCCCATATCTTGATTTACATTGCAAGACAGAATTTCAGGATGAGTCAGTATGAAACAAAGCTGATTTTTTAAAAAAAAAAAAACTATTCTCTCTCTCTCTCTCTCTCTCTCTCTCTCTCTCTCCCTCTCCCTCTCCCTCTCCCTCTCCCTCTGTTTCTTTCTTTCTGTTGTAAGTTTCGAAAATAGGAAACCTGAGCTGTTCACCTTTGTTCATTTTCAATATTTCAATGGCTATTCTGGTCCTGATGTATGAATATTAGGATAAGCTTATTGATATGCAATTGCTGTGAACTATATAAGAATATTATCTTTAAATATTAAGGGTACATGAACACATAATATTTAAGTTATTTTTACATGTATTATCTTATTTTCCATGTCTTTCAAAATGCTATATCATTTTTAAGTTTAGATTTTTTTTTATTTTATATATATGAGTGTTTTGCCCATATGTATGTCTATGAATCATGTGCCTCCTGGTGCCCTGAAGACCAAAAGGTAGCATGACATCTCCTGGATCTGAAATTAAAGATAGTTGTGAGCCACCATGTGGGTGATGAGAACTGAACACAGGTCCTTTCCATGAACAATAATATCCTTTTAATTCTTAAGGAGTTTTGAAGTCTTCATTTATTTTTTTATTTCGTTCTTTAATTGTTTTTAATTTTTGATGTGGTTGAAAAATATTATTTTCTTAATTTTATTTTTAGATTGTTCACTTCTAGTTTATAGAAACAATATTTTTTCTTTGTGGTATATGTGTGAAGGAAGGCCAGAGGGCAATGTTGGGGTTTCCCTCAACTGCTTCTCCATCCTATTTTTTAATTATATATATGCATATATATAATACACGTATTCTGTCTGCACCTATGGCTGCACACAAGAAGAGAGCATCAGATCCTATTTTGAATGATTGTGAGCCAGTATGTGGTTGCTGAGAATTGAACTCAGGACTTCTGCAAGAGCAACTGGTACTCTAAATCACTGAGCCATGTCTCCAGCATCCTCCAGAAACAAGGTCTCAACAAACCTAGAGCTGAGCTGGTCAATTCAGCTAGCCTGGCTGTGGCTGGCCAGCAAGCCCCAAACAATTCTCCTGTCTCTACCTTCCCAGTGCTGGGATTATGGGCAATGTTCACCAAGCCTGACTTTTAAAAAATATTGCTACTGGAGATCCAAGGCAAGTCCTTGTGCATTCACAATAAGCCCTTTATCAATTGAGCCATCTCCTCAGGCTTGAGTTTTGTATATCATATCTTACTGAGTTATGTGTTATATTCAGCTAAAACCTTGGTGAGTTCTTTTATGACCTTTAATGGGGTTCTGTGGGTACTTCTGGATTTTCACCACTTAATATCCTATCATCTTTCCTTCTTCCTTTCTTTTTTTTTTTAAACTTTATTTATTTACTTATGTATTTGCCTTGGTGTTTGCCTGGAACTGGAACTACAGACAGTTGTTAGCTGCCATGTGGGTGCTAGGAATCGAACCCGGGTCCTCTGGAAGAGCTGATGGTGCTCTTAACCGCTGAGCCATCTCTCCAGCCCCTCCTTCTTCCTTTCTAATCTTGATGACTTTTGATTTGTATTCTTAACTAGCACCTCCCTAGCACCTCTTGTCTAATTTAAATGGCAATAGTGACAGCTGACATTTTATGCCTCATCTTTGGGAGCAGTATGTGAATCATTTCCTTTTTAGTATGGTTTTAGTAGTGGTCTCTTATAATGAAATTCAGGATGTTTTCCCAAAAATGATTTGCACCTGTTTTCTAATCTATTTTAATTTTTGATGGGAACCTTATATTTCACATAGAGATTAGCACACAAATGATTAGGAAATGGACTCCGGTTATACATAAAAACATATGACACCAGGATATCTGCCATCTTTTCTTCAGCTACTCTATACTCCTTCTTTGTTTCAACATTTGGTAACTTTCCAGAAAAACCCAAAATGAACTGTTTACTTTTTACTAGTATGAAATGTGTGCCTGAAATCTGTTTACTCAAAACCTGGCACAGAATAGGCACTTCTCAAGGGAAGGCTAGTTTATAGAAACTGGCCTCTCTGGAGCCCTTGGTAATGAACAACATTTTGTGGACAACTAGCCCTTGAAAAGGTTGTAGTTCACCTGAAAAAGTGCTCTTCATCTTTAGCCATCAGAGAAATGCAAATCAAAACAACTTTGAGATACCACCTAACACCTGTTAGATTGGCTAAGATAAAAGATTCAGATGACAGCTTATGCTGGAGAGGATGCGGAGCAAGGGGAACACTCCTCCATTGTTGGTGGGAGTGTAAGCTTGTTCAGCCACTTTGGAATACAA